>JABSNV010000175.1:0-107676 GCA_024085815.1 Flaveria linearis | reverse complement strand
ATACATTATATGGACTAAGATCAAAGTTGTTTATCCTTAGATCATTAAACTCATAGCATAGGGTTTATAGGAACACCATTGACTATTGGGTAGTTTGTTTAGAATCGGATGAATCGCTTCGAAGTTCAGTCACCAATACGTCTGTTCTGTGGCAACCAAACATTTGTAAGTAATAGTACTTAACTATAGTGAATTATAACTACATAAACAAACAAACATACCCAGTGTATCCCGCTGAAGAGCAGGATCTGGGAAGGGTATGTGGTGGCAAGTCTTCCTCTATCCTGAGAGATAGAGAGACCGCTTCCAAAGAGACCCCCGACTCGGTAACAAAGGTAGAACCCATAACAACATCATAATACATAACATTCAACACATAGGTAAATATCACATGTAGAATTAGATAGTGCGCACATCATAAAAAGCGACATGTAACACCCCAAAAGGGTAGATGACGAAAAACTACATCTGGCGCGGGAGGTCCCGCCACATGTAGCCATAACCCGTCCCACCCACAAATCCCACTAAAAGTCCTTATTTTTATTCTACGCCTCCACTCACTCCTATCCTCGATCATGTGCTCAGAGAGGTGCAAGTCTATCATATCTCGCCTAATAATCTCATTCCAAGTCAACCTAGGTCCACCTCTACTCCACCTACCCTCTACGCTGATGTTCTCTACTGCTCTAACACAGGTGCCCATCGTTCTCCTCTTCACGTGCCCAAACCATCTTAGTCTTCCCTCTCGTATTTTATCTGTGATACATGTCACCTCTAGCCTCTGGCGAAAGACGTCGTTTCTGATCCTATCCAATCTTGTGTGTCCCCACATCCACCTCAGCATTCGCATTTCTGCGACCTCTATTTGTCTCTTTGCGATTTCTTTATAGCCCAACAGTCTGTGCCGTATAGCAGCTGGACGTACTGCCATTCTGTATAGTTTTCCCTTTAGTTTTGGTGGGAACCTCTTATCACACAGAATCCTTGATGCTACTCTCCACTTGCACCATCCTGATTGCACACGGTGGGCTACATCGCTGTGTATCTCTCCGTCTTCCTGTATATACGAGCCAAGGTATTTGAACCTACACGTCCGGGGGACCGCCATGCCCTGTATACTGATTTGGGTGTCCTCTTCGGCCTCACCAATAAAGTTACAATGCATGTATTCTGTCTTAGAGCGACTTATCCTTAAGCCCTTGCGTTCTAGTGCTGCTCTCCACTGTTCTAATCTCTCGTTAAGCACCGTTTTAGATTCTGATATTAAGACAATATCATCCGCAAACAGCATACACCATGGACTGGCTCTTGTATAGACTTGGTCATCTCGTCCAACACTACTGTGAAGAGGAATGGGCTCAATGCCGATCCTTGGTGGAGTCCCACTTCCACCGGGAAGAAGTCTGTGTCTCCGACAGGTGCTCGTACACACATTTTTGCCCCGTCATACATATCCTGTATTATTTTGATATACCTCTCTGGTACCCTTCTAAGTCGTAGACTTTCCCAGATGAGTTTCCGCGGCACACTGTCATAGGCTTTTTCTAGGTCAATAATACCATATGTAGGTCTCTTTCTTTTCTCTATATTTCTCCATTATCCTCCTTATGACGTGTATAGCTTCTGTTGTAGAACGTCCTGGCATAAATCCAAATTGGTTTACCGCTATCTGAGTTTCTCTTCTAATTCTTGTGTCAACAATTCTTTCCCATATTTCATTGTGTGACTCAATAGCTTTATTCCCCTGTAATTTGCGCAACATTGGACATCTTTTTTTTTCTTATATACGGGACTATGACACTGCTTCTCCACTGCTCTGGCATCTTTCCTATCTTAAAGATAGTGTTGAATAAGTCCGTTAGCCATTGTAGGCCCTCATCTCTAAGGCACTTCCATACTTCAATCAGAATGTTGTCTGGCCCCAGCGCCTTAGCCCTTCCCATTTTCTTCAAAGCTCTCGTAACTTCATCGACTGTGTTTTCTACAATAACACTTGTTTTGTTGCGTCGTTGAGTTGTTTTATCGATCTCTGTTTGTGGATTATGGTTCGTTATGTTGAAAAGGTTATCGAAGTAAGTTTTCCCATCAACCCTTGATGTCTTTCTCCCTCACCAAGACCTTACCATCCGCGTCTTTATAAACTTCACCATTCTCAAGTCCTGTCTTCTACGTTCCCTTGCCTTGGCAATCTTAAACATGTCATGTTCACCCTCTTTCATCTCTAATCGCTTATACATCCTCTCGTATGTTGTGTTCTTTGCCTCTGACACAGACTTTTTCGCCTCTCGTTTAGCCTCTTTGTATTTATCTTTTAGCTCTGCTCGTTTTCTTCCTCTTATTACAGCGTAAAAGCTCTGTAAAACTTTGTTGTCTAATTCTTATCTTTCCTGTATATTTTCGTTCCACCACCAGGATTCCTTATGACCGACTGTCCTATTTGTTGTAGTCCCAAGCGTTTCTTTAGCTGCATGAATGACTCTAGTTGCCATAGCCTCCCACTTTTGGTTGGCGTCTTCCTGTGGCCCACTCCGGTCATTGGTATGATTTTCTCTAAAGATGGTAATCTTTTCGTCTTTGAGTTGTCCCCATCTGATCGTCGGTCTACTTCTCTTAGTTGGTTGGACAATTGCTCTCTTCATTCGTAGATCTGCCACCAACATGTGATGTTGAGTGAGTACTGTCTGTCCCGGTATTATCTTGTAGTCCTTCCACGAGCTACGATCTTCTCTCCTCATCACAAATAATCTATCTGTGTGTGTCTCCCGCCGCTGCTAAACGTCATTAGATGCGAGTCTCTTTTCTTGAAAAACGAGTTATGATGCTTAGTTCATGCGCTAATGCAAAGTCAAGAAGCTCCCTACCGACGTCATTCCTCAGACCATACCCAAAGCCTCCATGCACCAACGGGAAATGATCGTTGTCCTTACCGATATGCCCATTAAAATCTCCTCCTATGCATATTTTTTCTTGTCACGGTATGTCTCCCATAACGTGATCTAAACTCTCCCAGAACTTCTTTCTTTCCGTTTCCCCTAATCCAACTTGTGGTGCATACGCACTAACTACAGCCACTACTTCATCCCCTACTATTATCCTTAAAAACATAAGTCTATCGTCGTATCTTCTAACCTCCACTACATTATCCTGAAGTTCTTTGGCAACTAGAAAACCTACTCCATTTTTTGTTCCATCTGACCCCGAATACCATAGTTTATACCCATTACACTCCTTTGCCCTCCCACCCCGCCATCTAGTCTCCTGTAGGCACGCTACTGAACCCTACGTCTCTTTAACACATCTATTAACTCTAATAACTTACAGTAAGGGTTCCTACATTCCACGATGCCAGTCGTAATCTATAACCCTTTTCCCTGTAGTGCATCTCTCGTCACCGAACATGATCTAAGGGCTCATAATCTCCTGCTACCTATATACCTCACTCACTCAGCGTGACAAGAAACACCTAAAAAGTGGTTGCCACACTAATAAATAATACACAAAAGCAGTCACTCACACAAGATCAACAAAACCAGGTAACACACAATCAAACCAGCAGAGAAATATTTGTTGGGTCATATAAGGCTGGTGCAACCAAAACCACTTCACATAGTCATTTTGGTGCTACATTCAACAGCTTCCGAAGCTAAGTATGAGATCTTCCGAAGTCTGAAAACAACACACTGAAGTCATCAGCTGAAGAAAGAGCAGAAGACTATCTTCCGAAGACAAAGTCTGAAGATTTCCGAAGACAGTCTAAAGACTTCGAAGACAAAGTCTGAAGACTTCCGAAGACAAAGTCTGAAGAAAGAGCTGAAGACAAAGTCTACTTCCAAAGACAGAAGAAGACTCCAAGCCTCGGAAGAAGCAGTCTTCCGAAGTATAAGTGGCTTCGGAAGAAATTCTTCCGAAGAAATTTATCCTTCGGAAGACACTGCTATGTCCAGTAGACATAAGTATGGTCTCTGACAGTCCGCTGCAGACCTCTGATACAGCATGGCTTCTTCCTAAAGAACCATGTTGTTGACCATACTTTATTCTACTGTATATTTTTATGATAGTACATATTACCAACTTTAGTTGGTGACAAAAGGTAAGTCAGGGACATGTCCTGACTACCATATCTCAGGCAAAATGTCTGAGATACCTCACCTATAGTCTTGTAGTATAGATGTTTGGTTAGAGGTTTCCAGCTGGTATCAAAGTATATCCGCTGTAGTAGTAGTATTATATCTTCTCATTGTAACTTATTAAGTAGAGAGCAAGAGTTAGAGCCAAAACTTGAGCTTGTAAGAATCTTGTAATCCTTTGAGTTGAGAAGCAATATATAAAAGTACCTTGAAAATTTACATCCTGTGTTTATTTACTGCTTGTTACTTGTTATATTGTGATCAACTCTTCTTAGACTCTTACTGAGTATTGTTCAAGGTGAGTTTGAGAGAAAGAACCACTTGTTGAGTGACCAACATACGATCCTGCAATTGGTATCAGAGCTTCCAGGCTCTTGATTGTGAGATCTTACCATCCAAATCAGCCAGTTTTTCACTCCTCACTACAAACCACTCACTCAAATGGCCGCTCTCTCCAAGGCTGATATGGAAACTGGCACCATGACCAAGTCCCCACTGATCACCCTGAAGACTTTGACACATGGTGCACCAGAATGGAAGGCTTCATCAAGTGTCAAGACTCAAGGATGTTGGACTCCATTGTCAATGGTCCTTTCATACCAAGCACTACTTTCTACTGGTAATCGCATCATTCCAAAAGATGTTGATGATTACTCAGAAGAAGATAGAAAGAGAATAGAGCTAGATCAAAGGGCTATGACTTCTCTTCAAACTGCTCTCCCAAACTCCATCTACAGAGGCTTCAAGAAGTGCAAGACAGCCAAAGATTTATAGGATGCATTGAAGCTTATGCAAGGATCCAAGGAAACCAAAGAGAACAAGAAGGATCTCTTGAGCAGCAGTTTGAGAACTTCACTTTCAAGGCTGGTGAGACCTTGACTCAATAATACTTCAGGTATGTTGAGATAGTGGATACTCTGGTGGATATTGGAGTAGCTCTTGAGAATAGAGACATAGTTAGGAAGTTCATGTCTTTTCTTCCTAACTATGGACACATTATTGTGTCGTAATCAAGAGAACTTCAGACCTTAAGACTCTTTCTCTCACAGAGTTGTATGGTATCCTAAGTGCATTCCAGATGGAGATGAACATGCAGAACTCCTCTGGTCACTCCAATAACCAACTGAGTTCAGCCCTTCATGTGGTTGAAAGGGAAATCACAGAACCACAACATCAGTTGCTGTGTTACCCTGACAACTCACATAGTGGACCCTACATTACTCCTTGAGACTCCAAAGTCTCAAAAGGTTCAACACAAACTCCTTTCAGGATAGTTGTGCCTTTGTCTCTGGAAGTGGACACTCTGGTGATTTTCAATATTGCTTTGATGATCTTGAGTGTTTCAGTCCAGATGATGTGGAGTATGTGGACATTTTCCACAGATGGCTCTTTTAACTTACAGAGCGAAGAAGTTCTTTAAGAGAACTGGAAGGCAATTCCCTCAAAACCCTGTCAACAGCAAGTTTGGGTTTGACAAGAGCAAAGCAAAGTGTTACAACTGCAACCAACTAGGTCACTTTGCTAGGGAATGCAAGGCTCCCAAGAACAACCCGGAACCCCACAGGCCTCCACACATCCCTCAGCTTAAAGCATGAAGAGAAATCAACTGAAACAGCTGCAATGGCTCAAGAAGTTGACTGGAGCTTCATGGTACAGGATGTGACTCCCCTCAAGCACTCATGGCCGGAACAGATGATGATCAGGTATATGAACATCTTTGTACTGCTGCCTGTGTTGCTAAAGTTAAACTCTATAAGGATTACAATATGGAAATCAGATCTGATGTTGAGTCTTTAAATATCTTAAAATCTGATTTTAAAAGAGCTGAATCTGACTATCAAAAGAAAATTGAAGATTAGAGAAAACTGTGTCTCTTTTAAAACATGAAAAGACCAACTACAAGACTCAAATTAAAGATCTGATATCCAAACTGTCTGAAGTTCAAGCCCAGTTAGTCACTGCTGAGGCTCAGGCCAGGAAGCAAGCTATTGCTGAGCAAAACTTCCAAGCTATTCTTGCATCATCCTCTCATTCCAAAATGTTTATCAAAACAAAGAAGGGTTGGGAACCAATGAAATAGCTCCACCACACTCTTATGAGTCTATTAGACTACCTAGATGTGGTACTGAAGAGCAAGAGGTTCCAACTGCTGACCCTTCCCAATCAGAACTAGAGGATGAGGCAAAAATAGTGGCCACCACAGGAGAGAAACAGGAAGATACACTCATCTCCACCTGTGAAGACAAAATCCTAACCACCAAGGCAAGAAGAAGCAGAGCTAAAGCTGCAAGAAGGACTGCCAAGAAGGTTGCAGAGTCCAAGCTGAAGATTGACCCAAAGCAAAAGGGTGTCTTCATCTCTGCTGGATTCCAATGGTAGGTACTTCTGATTCAGAAAGAAGTGTAGTACCAGCACTCCTGTCCTGCCAAAGGATCAGAAGTTGAAAGGAAAGTTGCTGATGAAGAGAAGAGATCAAAGAAACAGCAACTGCAAATTCCCAAAAGACTAACATTGCATGCATAATGTGTGGTCTGCACAACCACATGGCTAAAGATTGTTACTACAATCCAGCAAGCACACATTATGCAATAATGTTAGAAAAGAAGGAGTCAGGGAAGGTTTCTCATTTGGACCATTTCAAACGGTTCAAATGATGAAAAAGGAAAATTGGTCTCGGAAGCCAAGTTGCTTTCGGAAGAAAGTACTTCTTCCGAAGGGACAATGGCTTCGGAAGCCAAAGCTTCTAAGGTTCGGAAGAACAAGAAAGCTCCCTTGAAACCATCCCAGAAGAAGACTGCTTCGGAAGAAAAGGTGGTGAAGGCTTCTTCCGAAAAGAAAGAAGCTTCGAAGAAGACCATGCTGCAAAAGCTTCAACAAGCTCATCCTCAAAGATCAACCAAGGGATGGATTGGAAGATCAAGAAAGATGCTGCAGCCCAAACCTCTTCTTCAACGACCTCTATTGAACCCCAATGCATATCTTTTGGTTCAATTATGTCATTATCTTTGGAAGAGCCCAAGACCAGCAAGGCTTGGGCTTCCAAACAAAACTACCATCTCATCTTATGTGCAGGGACATCCATTTGACAAGAACAACAATGTCTGGATTGTAGATAGTGGATGCTCCAGGCACATGACAGGGAACAGATCTCTCCTTCAACAATTCTAGAACTTTGATGGAGGGCCTGTCCAATTTGGAGGTGAGACCGGAGGATATATTTCAGGCAGAGGAAATATATCCAATGGCAGAATAAACATTGACAAGGTTCACTTTGTCAAACAGCTTGAACACAATCTGTTAAGTGTTTCTCAATTCTGTGATCAAAAGCATCAAATGCTTTTCACAGAACATGAGTGCATTATCCTCAAACCAGGGATGACAATTCCTCCGGAATTGGTGCTTCTTAGATCTCCCAGGAAAGGGGATATGTACAAGCTAGATATGAACAACGCTTCTCCTATGGGTGAAGTATCATGCTTTCTTTCCAAAGCTGATAGTGATGAGTCAACACTATGGCATAAACGTATGTGTCATGTAAATTTTAAGACAATGAATAAATTGGCTAAAAATAACTTGGTACATGGTTTGCCTAAAAAGGAATTTTTCTGCAAAGATAACTGTGTTGCATGCCTGAAAGGGAAACAACACAGACATCTCATAAGTCCAAATGTGTTAACTCTATCACTACTCCATTACACTTATTGCACATGGATCTCTTTGGTCCCACAAGTATAATGAGCATTGGAAGGAAATCATACTGCCTTGTGATTGTTGATGATTTTACAAGATTTACATGGGTATTCTTTTTAAGAAGTAAAGATGAAACTGCTGAAACGTTAAAATCTTTTATTCTTAAAATAGAAAATCAAATTGATCACAAGGTTAAGATCATTAGAATGATCAATGGACCGAGTTTAAGAACTTTGTTCTTGACTCATTCTGTGACTCAAAAGCGATTGCCAGACAATATAGTGCTCCCAGAACTCCTCACAAAATGGTGTTTGCTGAGAGGAGGAACAGGACACTTATTGAGGCTGCTCGAACAGGTTAGCTGATTCAAACTACCTTTAACATTCTGGGCATAGGCATTTAGCACTGCATGCTACGTGCAGAACAGGGTTCTTGTAGTTAAGCCTCATGAAAAACCCTTATGAGTTATGGAACAAGAGGCCACCGTTCATTTGGCTTTCTAAGGTCCTTTGGCTGCAAGTGTACCATACTTAACACAAAGACAACTTAGCAAAGTTTGCTGAGAAGTCGGATGATGCTATCTTTATTGGATACTCTTCTAGCTCCAAAGCTTATAGGTATACACATCAATAATCACAATTTGAGGAGTCATCTAATATAGTTGTTAATGAGCACACTCCTTGTGTTAGGGGGAATGCACCTGATTATATCTTTGATTTAGAATTGTTCCAACTATTCTAAAACCATCTTGTGAGAATATTTCAGCTGAGCGGTGCTCAAGATGATGCTGATACTGATCAACTATTTGAGCTACCCAGACCTCTTCCAATTCTCCAAGAGCTGAAAGACAACAAGCTTCAACATCCACAGATCTGATAGTGTAACTATCTCCAGGATAGTGAAGCTTCAACAAGTGAATCACTTGATCACCCTCAAAGTTCTTCAGGTGATCCATTTATATACCAGGTTGAAGGAAGTAGTATTCTGAGGAACATGCAACTGTTAATACTACTTCAAGACCAACCATGATGATGTTTCTCAATCATTCAATCAGTCCTCATTGAATGATTTTGAAACAGCAGCTGGACAGAGTGATCTAGTTCCTGATCAGAATATGTCCAACCTGGACTTATCTCTGCAACTGGAAGTGATTCCTCGTCTTAGGATTCACAACACTCATCCAACTGAAAACTCATAGGGAATGTTCTGAAGGTGTGAGAACAAGATGGCAAACTCATCATGGAATGTCTGCTTGTACTCATGCTTCTTATCTCAGATGGAACCCAAAAGGTGGAAGATGCCTTGAAAGATAGTAGTTGGGTTGAATCGATGCAGGAGGAGCTGCTTCAATTCAAAAGACAAAAGGTCTGGAATCTATGCCCACTACCTTCTGGTCAAGTACCCATAGGCACTAAATGGGTATTCAGAAACAAGAAAGATGACAAAGGCTTGATTATCAAGAACAAGGCAAGATTAGTAGTTCAAGGATACACCCAAGAGGAAGGAATCGATTATACTGATGTCTTTGCACCTGTTGCAGACTTGAGGCAGTGGATCTTCCTTGCTTATGTTGCATCCAAGAACTTCACATTCTACCAACTTATATCAAGTGTGCTTTTCTATATGGTGATATAGATAGGGAACTCTATATACGTCAACCTCCAGGATTTGAAGACCCACAGCACCCCAACTATGTGTGCAAGTTGGATCAAGCTTTATAATGGGCTGCACCAAGCACCTAGGCTTGTTATGAGACTTTGTCTCAGTTTCTCCTGAAGAATGGCTACACCAGAGGTACCATTGACAAGACTCTCTTCATCAGAAAGACTGAGAAGACATTTTGCTCGTTCAAGTCTATGTTGATGACATATTTGTTCTTCAAATGACCAAATGTGCAAGGACTTTGAGAGCACTATGAAGCAGAAATCTAAGATGAGTTCCACGGGAAAAACGGACTTTTTCTTAGAATTCAGGTGAAGCAATTGAAGGAAGGATTCTTCATCAGTCAATCTAGTATGTCTCAGACTCTTAGATAGATTTGAAATGAAGGACTGTAAACCAGCCAAGACACCCATACCCAGAAACCATAATCTTTGCCCTGACCTTGAGGGGGAGGATACTGATCAACATCAGTATAGAGTAATTATTGGTTCTCTGATGTATCTCACTGCTATTAGACCTGATATCATGTTTGCCACATGCATTTTGTGCAAGATATCAGGTTGCTCCAAAGTGTCTCATTTGGCTGCTGTTAAGAGAATCCTCAGATACCTCAAAGGCACCTAAACTAGGTCTCTGGTATCCAAGAAATAGTGATTTCAATCTCTATGGATACTCTGACAGTGATTATGGTGGCTACAAATTGACAAAATCAACATCAGAGGATGTCAATTTCTTGGTGGAGGATTATCTCATGGCAATAAAGAAACATCATGTCTCTACATCAACTGCTGAAGCTGAATACATTGTTGCTGCTAGCTGCTGTGCTCAACTGCTATGGATTCAAATCAGATGTTTAGCTATGGATTCAACTTCATGACTACTCCTATACATATTGAAAACAACAGTGCTATCTCCATTACTGAAAATCCAGTGAAGCACTGCAAGACTAAGCACATTGATATCAGGTACCATTTCATTAGAGATATTCATGAGAAAAATCTGATAAAGTTAATCAAAGTTGACTCAAATGAACAATATGCTTATTTGTTCACAAAAACTTTTGATGAACACAGATTTAGTATCTCAATCAGCTATTGGGATGATAAACAATTACTAACTACCTCTTTTGAAAGCTTTTAATGTGTAATGTCTGGTGTCAATACATTTAAGCCCCATTACAAAAGATCCTTTTATTTTCTAAGTGTAAATTCCTTCCGAAGAGGATTAACTCTCGGAAGATATCTTAAATATCTTCCGAAGCCAAATTCCTCAATGGAAATTTTCTTCTCGGAAGAGTTTTTTAGTCTCGAAAGAAGCGATTGATTTCACACAGATCTACTTCTGAAGCTTATATAACTCTCCATTCAGAAAGACAATTTTTTACCTTCAAAGCAATGTTTTGCTTCGGAAGAAAGAATTGCCTTCGGAAGATAAATTACCTTCGGAAATGTTTTACATTCGGAAAGAGAGATTTCTATGTGTAACGGATATCTTTGGGCCCCACTCTGTAAAAGGTAAAAATTTGCTAATGATGGTCAGATTATTTAAAATTATCCCTTGCCGCCACTGTCATTTCATAGCCGAAAACCCATAAACCCCGAATAGTTACCCTATTACCGCCACTACCACAATTCATTCCTTTTTAAATAATCCAGACTGTTCAATTTCAGCTTTTTTTACCAATTTACTGCCTAACTATTCCCTTCACTGTCAAACCTGAAATTTCACCTAAATTCAAGCTTACTTTCTCTGCAATGGCGCTAAACCCTCAGCACAACCAGGTCGCATTACTTGATTCATCAAGAGATGCCGACTTCACTCAAATAATGAAGATCAAGATAGGTTGGACTCACCATTAGATTAGTATTTGTTTATCTTTCGTTGTAATAGGATCTATGTTAGTTTCCTTTATATGTTTGTTTAGTTCAAGTCTATATATAGCTGTCTTGCGAAATTATAGTTTCGGCCTGGCGAAACTGACAGTTTCGCCAGGCGAATCTGTTCAGCTCAGGCAGGAGGCAACGAAATTATAGTTTCGCCAATATAGTTTCGTCCACAGCGAAACTATATGCGAAACTATGACAGCTATATATAGATTTCTTTTGTCTAATTGTTAGCCATCCTTGCAAGAAACCCTAATCGTGTATTATTGTTGCAAGATGCTATTGTAAGCTTGTTCTTTCTGAATACATTGAGCTTATTTCAATTCATTTACTGTTGTTCATCATTAAAACCATGTTTGAAGGCTTTTTAGTGTTATTTTGATCATCCCTCTCTTAGTGTGTTGTTGTGTGTGTTTGGTATTGAACGATTCAAGCATTCTTCTGCACTGAAAACCGATCAAATGGACCAACAATATGGTATCAGAGCCTTAGTGCTCTTGATTGTTTGAGGTTTTTGGTTATTTTTGTTCAATACCAACTTTTTTCAAATTTCACTTCAAAACAGAGTGTTTTTGTCATGAAAATTGATTGGATAGTGTGCGTTTTTGATTGAGGAAGCTTCGTGAATCACTCCTTTTCAAATTTCATTGAGATTTGGGTGATTTTCGATTGTTTTTGGGTTTAAAAGGGTTTTCTGCTCTTCCAGCGAAATTACAGTTCCTTCCAGCGAAACTGTATCTTCGTTCAGCGAAACTGATACTTTTTCCTCTTTGATATTCGGTGCGAAACTGTGTTCTTTGAACGAAAGTTCATTCTGATTGGGTGACATTTGTGCGAAATTGCTGCTGAAATTTATTTGAACGAAAGTTCAGCTTGTTTCCTGCGAAATTTACAGCGAAACTAAGCTATTGATAGTCTCTGGCTAGCGAAAGTGCTGCCGAAACTACGCTCTTGATCGCCGAAACAATCAAATTAAGTCTGCCGAAATTACACTTTCGCCTGGGCGAAACTACCTTTCAGCGAATTTACTTCTTCTTTAGCGAAACTGTTATGTCCAAAATGACTACTCTCACCTTGGCTGATTTAGAGAGTGTTGCACCAACCGACCCCCTAGACTCATCAATGGAGATAACTTTGAAGATTGGAAAAGGTGTCTTAAGGCTTTCTTCTTCTACACCGATCACAACCAATGGGAGTCAATCATCACTGGACCACACAAGCCAACCGTTACTGTCGGTGGAACTGTCTCTCCAAACTCGGACCCCGCCACATTCACCGAAAAGGATCAAAAGCTGATTGACAGAGATCAGAAAGCATTCGGAGCCTTGACTTTATGTCTTGCACCTGATATTTACAATCGCTTTGCCGAATACAAAGATGCAAAATCTCTATACGATGCCTTGTGTGAGTTTTACGATGGAAACGAGGATCTAAGGAAAGATAGGAAGGCTCAAGCTGAAAAGGGTTCAATTCATTTGTGGGACACAAGAATGAAGATCTTACTGACATTACTAATCGCTTTTTGTCTGTTTCAAGTACCCTAAAGAAGTATGATGATCAGCTAGGAAATCATGAGCAAGTGAATAAACTCCTAGACTCTCTTCCACCCCAGTGGAGTTTACAAGTGAGAATGTTGAAACAAGAAAGAAACTTTGCTGACTATAAACTAATGAATGTGATTAACAAGCTGAAGTCTTTTGATTTGGATCTAAAAAGGAGGGAGTTTAATCAATCCATCATGCCAACATCCGGTTATTCACAGAATGCTGCATTACTATCATCCGCTGCAAGCTCTCCAATGCAGGCATCGCGTCAAGGAGCAGTGACTGTGTGTGATTCTTCTGGAAGTGGCATTAACCCGGGGAAAGAGCAAGGGAATTTAAAGGCATCTAATGAATCTACTGTTCCAGCTGAGACTATGGCACTTTTTGGGATGTTTGTTCAAAGTTATGAAGCACTTGTTGCTGGTGATCTGAAAGGAAAAGGAATGACTATGGAGGACATGTATCAAGTGGATCCAGATGATCTTGAAGAAACTGATATTCAATGGCAAATGGCAATGCTAACGCTTAGAGCTCGGAGATTTATGGAAAGGACTGGTAGAAAGAACTTTGGCGGTCAAGGTTCCAACTCCAAACTGGGTTTTGATAAGTCTAAACTTAGATGTTTCAATTGCAAGCAATTGGGACACTTCAAACGAGAATGTCCATTGCCAACTGTCACTGATCCTAACAACTCTGGAGTTCCAAGATTGACTGCTGGTGGGAGTAAAGATGAGTCAAGCCATAAGAAAGAAACTGCTCTAATTTCTAACTTTGACTGGAGTGCAGAGGCTGAAGAGACAAAAGAAGAAATTAATCAAGCTTTAGTAGCTGAGATTCAGAAGAGAAAATGAAGATGAACTGTGACGACGAGTTTGATCCATTTAAGGAGTTTAAGGATGGAGTTGCAGAGAATGAGTATGAGAAAGATGAAAATATGAAGGAGCATGGAAAACCAGAAACTCAATCTACAGTGCTTGAAAGAAATGATGTCAATGCTGCTACCACCGTAGAGGAAAACAAGTCGAGTACTCCTGTGTGTCAATGTGATAAAGCCCTTGCAGCTGAGAAGGTGGTGATGGGACTTCCATATGAGGTAATTCAAGATATGTGTTCATCTGCATGTAAAATCAGATTATTTGGGGTTTATAAGGCTAATCGTTTATTAATTGATAATGAAAAGGACTTGAAAAGAATTAATGAAGAACTTAAAGTGAATGAGTCAAAATACTTTGTTAAATTAAATGAAGCGCTAAAAGAAATTGATCATTTAAAAAGAATTGTTTTAGAAAGAAATGTTGAGGTGAACGGTTTGACTGAAAGGGTTGCCCTAGCTGAGTTTGAAACAAGCAAACTTCAGTCAAACTTGATAAATGGACCATATCAGGAATGAAACATGATGATTTATGTAAATCTCAACGTGGGGCTAGGATTAAAACAGGTTTGGGATATGAAAATGCTAAGGTTTATCCTCCTCCTAGTACATACTGTTACTCTCCGATGCCCATTCCACATCCTTCTAATGATTTAATCAAAGAAGATTCTAACAGTATGTCTGCAGGTTTAGAAGGTGTGAATCCTATGCATGTTCGTGAGGACTACGATTATGGACCAACTAGAGGTCTTGGATGCTCTAGTCTTAGTACACCTGAACCTCAGCTTTCTGTTTTAGATCATAACTCTAGTTTAAATTCTGTTTTTGTTTCTAGTAATGCTGTAAAAGACTCTGTTTCGTTCAGTTCTAGTAATGTTTCTGTTTGCTTGTTAAATGCTATGGACCGTGATTCTGATTTATCTATTGATGTTGCTGATTCATTGTCTGATAATGCTATGAACAGCAGTGAAGAAACAAAAATTAACACTTTTGAAAAATTCTTTTCTCATCCCATTCCATCATTTATACCTGCGAAATTTGCTGTGCTTAATGACAGGATTGTATCTTCATCTGAGGCAAGTACTAGTGGCACTAGTACCTCATGTATTTCAGATAACACTTCAGTATCATCAGCACACAATCATTCTTTTCAAAAAAATCAACTCTGTCAATACGAATGAGGCATACAGTGATAATGATTTAACACTTACTGATTCAAGTTTATCCAAATGTAATGAAGAAATATGCATTGATGAAATCTCTAACTCATTACATAATACATCTAGATAAAAATCACATTGTTTTCAATGTGGTAAAGACAATCATGTAGTTAAGCATTGTCCTCAATTACATCACAGATATGTTTCTAGACGTTCTTTTGGAAGTAAACTGAATCAGCTAGTTAATAAGTTCTTTTGCAAGAAATCCACTTCGGAGAAACCTAAAGTTGTTCAAACTTGGGTGGCCATTACTCCTGGTTAATTCTCTTTGATATGATTGCAGGAGTCGTCCACTAAGTCTGTAAATAGTGTGTGGCATGTTGATAGTGGATGCTCGAGACACATGACGGGGCTTAAAGATTTATTGACCAACTACCGCATAATCGATGGTGGCTATGTTGCCTTCGCCGGAGACAAGAAAGGAGGAAAAATGATAGGTCAAGGAGAAGTTTGTAATGGTTCGCTCACCTTGAAAAAGTCAATTACGTTCCCGAGCTTGCATTTAATCTATTGAGCGTCTCTCAGATTTGTGATAAAAGCATTCCGGTCCTATTCAAGTCAAATGAATGTATCTTTTTGAAGTCTGAGATTGATATTCCAGATAATCTAGTACTCATGCGGGCTCCCAGAAAGCATGATACATATCTCCTTGACATGAATTCAAAGAGCTCATCATCCGCAGTCACATGCCTCTTGTCTAAAGCTTCCACCTCTGAGTCCTTCTTATGGCATCGTAGATTGGGCCATGTTAATTTCAAAATAATAAACAAACTGGTTAAAAACAATCTCGTTAGGGGATTACCTTTAAAAGACTTTTCTGTGGTCGAGAAATGTATGGCATGTGCTAAAGGAAAGCAACATAAGAAACCACACAAACCTAAAATTGAAAATAGCATCTTAAATCCCCTGGAGTTGTTACATACTGATTTGTTTGGCCCAATAAGTGTTAAATCTATTGCTAAGAAATCTTTTTGTCTTGTGATTACAGATGACTACTCCAGATATTCATGGGTAAGATTTCTTGCTCAAAAGGGAGAGACGACTGAGGAGTTGCAAAAGTTAATTCTCTCGATTGAATCGATAAGCAAGAGGAAGGTTATGGCTATTCGAAGTGACAACGGTACTGAATTCAAAATCAAATTTTTGATTCCTTCTGTGCCACTAAAGGAATATTAAGACAGTTCAGTGCTGCGAGAACTCCTCAGCAGAATGGTGTCGCGGAACGAAAGAATCGCACTCTAATTGAAGCCGCACGTACAATGTTAATAGAATCATCCTTACCCATCATATTTTGGGCTGAGGCTGTGAATTGTGCTTCTTATGTTCTCAACAGGGTGCTGATAGTCAAAGATAAGATGAAAACCCCGTATGAACTATTTCACAAGCGAAAGCCTTTGATTGATTTCTTTCGCCCATTCGGCTGCTCGTGTACTCTTCTGAATACTCAAGCACAGAAGACAAAATTTGGTGCTGTTTCTGATGAATGTTATTTCGTAGGCTATTCTTCTTCCCAGAAGGCTTATCGGGTATATAACAAGAGGACACGTATAGTTCAGGAGTCATTCTATGTCGATTGGCAGGAATCTAATTCCTCTCATGTTCCCACAGAACCAGCTTGGTTCTTTGACTCAGATACGGTGTTCAAATCATTCAATCTTCCAGTTTTCGATGATGATGTGCCCTTCTCCAATTCAACAACAAACTTCATTCCTCCTGCCCCCATACCAGCTGAGCCTATTGTGCCTCATGTCACTACATCTGTTAATGATACCTCAGTCATGTTGCTTCTCCTCATCTTCATTTGATCTTCCACCTCCACCCATATCAACATCACCTTCTTCATCTCCTTTACCGAACTCTTCTCTCCCCATTCAGCTCATCATTTAACCAACCATCTACTGATATCCCTCCATGACTGTCGATTTCAAAACTTTGAAAGATCATCCACACGACAACATAATTGGTTCCATTACTGATGGAGTTCGGACACGGAGTCAATCTGGTTTGATCAACGTTTGCTTGTTTTCTTGTTTTATATCTCAAACCGTTCCTAAGAACGTTCATGCAGCCCTCCAAGATCCCTGCTGGGTAGAGTCGATGCAATTGGAATTGCAACAGTTCAGAAAACTACAGGTGTGGACCCTGGTGGATCTTCCACCAAATAAGTATCCTATTGGCACAAAATGGGTTTTCAAGAACAAGCCTGATGATCGAGGAATAGTGGTGCGAAACAAATCCAGATTAGTGGTTCAAGGCTTTGCTCAAGAAGAAGGAATTGACTACACCGAAGTCTTCGCACCTGTCGCCCGTCTTGAAGCCATTAGAATATTCTTAGCGCACGCTGCTCACAAGCAATTTAAAGTATATCAGATGGATGTCAAATGCGCATTTCTCTATGGGGACATTGATGAAGAGATATACGTGTGTCAACCCCCAGGATTTGAAGATCCAGACTTTCCTGACAAAGTATATAAGCTTGATAAGTCACTTTATGGACTTCATCAAGCTCCTCAGATCTGGTATGAAACCCTGACTCAGTACCTCTTAAGCAATGGTTTTACGCGAGGCACCATTGACATGACTCTATTCAAAAGAGAGGTAAACAGTGAGATGTTGATTGTGCAAGTTTACGTTGATGACATTATTTTTGGATCTTCAAATCCTCAATTATGTCGGGAGTTTGAGGAGGTCATGCGAAACAGATTTGAGATGAGCATGATGGGAGAGATGTGTTTCTTTCTCGGGCTGCAAGTCGAACAAAACCAGATGGAATTGTCATTCATCAAGAGAAGTATATTAAAGAAATTTTGAAGAAATTCAAAATGGATGATGCTGCTTCTGAGATGACTCCCTTCACGGCTCAGACATGTCTCACTCCGGATGAAAACGGCAAACCAATCGATCCTCATCTCTACAGATCCATGATTGGCTCTCTCATGTACCTAACAGCAAGTCGTCCTGACATCACCTTTGCTGTTGGATATTGTGCTCGATACCAATCAGCTCCTAAAGAATCCCATGCCAAGGCAGTCAAACGAATTTTTCATTATCTAAAGGGATCTTCTCGTTTAGGACTTTGGTATCCTTATGGTGGGAATTTTGACCTGCACGCTTATTCTGACAGCGATTCCAACGGCTGCAAATTAAACAGAAAGTCTGTTACTGGAGGTTGTCAGTATTTGGGAAACTGCCTTGTTTCTTGGCAAAGCAAGAAACAGACTACAGTTTCTCTCTCAACAGGAGAAGCTGAATATATTGCAGCCTCAAGCTGCTGTTCGCAAGTGTTATGGATTCAGCATCAAATGATGGACTATGGGATCAATTTTCTTCATACTCCTTTGTTTTGTGATAACGAAGCAGCCATTGGAATTGCCAAGAATTAATTCATCATTCTCGGACCAAGCACATTGAGACACGGATTCATGCCATCCGTGATGCTCAAGAAAAGGGTTTCATTGATATCATTCCTATTGATACAAGACATCAAAAAGCAGATCTTTTCACAAAAACATTTGATAAACCACGTTTTTATGAATTGATTTCTATGCTAGGATTAATATCATTCTGACAAACTTTTCTGAGCAAAACACTTGTTTTGTTGTCACTTCTTTTTAGTTTGATTCCTAAGAACTTTTTCCTTTAGTAGGCTATTGAATAAAAATTTCGTGGGAGATTCATACTGATAATAAGTCTTAATTTTCATTCTCTCAGGAAGTTCAAGAAAATGAAGTTAGAACAAGGGGACATCTTATGTTGGGATATGCATGATAGACTCATCCCGAAAACAAAGTAGACAAGTGATCATGCAGCAAACCTAAAGATCATAACTCAGTAATAAGGATTATCCCCATGATATTTTGGTCTGCACAAAGATACAAGTCTTGTATACAACTTGGTTGAGAGTTGCTAATTGATGTCAAAGGTTATCAATGTGAGACTTATGGTGTTTCTCACTGGGATGGTGACTCGGTGATAACGCCCTCTAAGTCAAACGTTAAATAATCTCATAGCCCATTATTGTACATACAGATTATCGATGTGAATCTTATGGCGTTTCCCACTGGGATGGTGACTCGTGATAACGCCCTCTAAGACAAACATTATATAATCTCAAATAGTCCACTCTTGCATACACATTCATACGTTACATAAGAAAAGATGTGTGTTTATCTCCTCTGCTATGCGAAAGCATTGACCTGGAGTGATGACCTTCTCTGCTATGCGAAAGCATTGACCTGAAGCTCTCATCAACACGCCTAGATGATCTTCTCTGCTATGTGAAAACATTGACCTGAAGCTCTCATCAATTAGTTATAGGTTGAGTCTGGATCTCACATATATGTGTGTCTACATCTATACATTATAGAGTCCCATCTGTATATATGCCAGTCAGTGTGATCGTACATCAGTATAATGATCAGGCAATATCAATGATTATGCTCAATAAACCTTGATGACGAGACTAGTTCTTTATCAAGTATCAGTGGGGACCAAGTTGCTGAGTTTCTAAGACAATTCAGAACATGATAAACAGCTGCAGATCATGAGTCGAAAAGAGATGGGAATGGGTTTAAGCGGACAAACATATCAGCAATCCCGCTAAGTCATGATCCTCTTAAAACACTTCGAGAAAAACATGATACTATATCCTTCATTTTTTATTATATTATTATTTTTTTTATTTTATCTTACTTTATTTTATTTTATTTTATTCTATTTTGTTTTATTTTAAGTGAAGACTCTGCGAAACTACAGTTTCACTTAGCGAAATTGCAGTTTCGCTAGCAGAAACTATAATTTCGCCGTGCCGAAACTATAGTTTCGTACTGCAGAGACTATAAGTTTGTTATGCCGAATCTATAGTTTATCAGAGTCGAAACTACATTCTCGTATTGCAGAAAGTATAGTTTCGCTTTGCCGAAATTATATTTTCAGTTCTCTGCAAAACTACTATGTACATAACCATAGTTTCGAAATCACGCTTCTCACTTTCGCAAAAATTAGCCATTTTCGTCGAAACTGTGTCCTGTTAGGGTTTTCGAGAATCTTGACCCAAATCTCAGTTGTTGTCTAGTTCTATTGCATTGTCACCTGATTTTGAACTTCTTATGTGAGTTTCGAACTCCGAACATGAGTTTTCATAGACTAATCTGTCTTACATTTGTCTAGATTGAGGTGTGTCGTTTGGGTAGTCTCGCAGTTCTTTCTGCGAAACTACCTTATCCTCCAGCGAAACTGAACGAAAGTTCATTAAATACAGCGAAACTGTATGGTTATGCTGCCCGAGCGAACCTGACAGTTTCGTCAACAAAAAAAAAATCAGTTTCGCCCAGTTGAATCCATTATCATGTCTTGCCGAAACCATATGTTTTGTCTGTCGAAAATGTGCTTGTTTTTTGTCTGTTTTAATATAAATTCAGCGAAACTATAAACTCGCTGTTGCGAAACTATAGTTTCGTCTTTGCGAAACTACAAAAAAATATATATATATATATATATATATATATATATATATATATATATATATATATATATATATATATATATATATACTAATTAATCTGTAAACTCATTTTAATCATACATGTATATATCTGCTTTTTCACTTTTATCACAATTTGTTCATTTACATTAAGTTTGTGAATACTCGAATTCTAATATCATTTCTAACCTGGTGTGTTTGTTTGTCAGACATAAATGGCAAATCTCAAGTTTGATGTTCGAAACAATATCACTGCTATTCTAGACGACTCACATCCTAAAGCAGCTGGATTCAGAGATTGTATTAGATGGCTACAGAGATCTCCTATAGCATACGCCATATCTCATTCTGCGACTATTTATGATTTACACATTCGAGATTTTTGGCGAACCGCTGAGTACAACACAAGGGAGATTCGGAGAGTATTATAGCCAAGGTTCTGGACCATCAAGTGACCATCACAGAAGAAGTTATATCCCGGGTGCTGAGATTAGAAGAAGACACAGGAGGTGATATCGATTTGTCTGATCAGGAGGTGTTTGATGCTTTCTTGACTATGGGATATGAAGGTCCTCCTTTTGGGACTAGAAAGGAAATCAAGAAATCCTTTCTGTCCAAGGAGTGGAGATACATTGCCCATGTCTTCATAATGTGCTTAGATCACCGAAAAGGTGGATCAGATGGGTTAAACTTAGACTGGGCAAAAGCAATGGTTATATGTTGCCGTGGTGAGAAGGCTAACATTTCTAATCTCATATTTAGCTGCATGGCCGAAAACGTAATGGCCCTGAAGAAGGACAAATGGTTGCTCTATCCCCGATTTCTTCAGATGATCGTCGACGATCAAGTTCCCAACATTCCGAGGCATGGAGAGGTCAAGCATCTAGTGTCAATGAATACCAGAATTTTTGCCGACTGCTGTGCTATCAGGCACGACTTCAGTGGTCGGATCACTCACCTATGGGAAAACATGTATACTCCTGATCGATGGGATTATATCAGGAAGGTGATCCAGTCTGAAGCGAAACGATCAGAGGAAGCTAGAGCAACTGAGTCAGAGGCAGTAAAGAAAAGAAAGAGATATGCCAAGGAGAAGGATTACGTCTTTGAGAAAGAAGTGGCAGAGATGGCAGCTAAAGCCAAAATGGAGAAAGAAAAGAGGTCCAAAAGGACGGTTGAAACTGGGGAGCAAGAGAGGAGGACAAAACAGAAACATCAGACATTCTCTAAGCGCCCACAATCTGAGAGACAAACCAGTTTAGACGAGGATGTGATCAGAAATCTCAACACCTCTCTCTCTAACGAACTAAGTATGATAAAAACTAAGCTGACGAATCAGGAGTTGAGGGAGAGACAAAAGGATGAATTGTTGGATGGTATGAAGAAAATGTTGGTTGATCAAAATAATTTGATCAAAAGGTTACTGAAGGAAGTAAATGAGTTGAAAACTGCCGCCGGCCTGCCTAATCAACTAACTCAATATGAGTTAGATGACTTGACTGACACATCTAAGTACCCGTTCCTGAATGTGGGTACTTCTTCGAAGGCAGGAGAGGGCACCTCGGGGGCAGCAACAGCAGAAGCTGGAGGGTCTGGTAAAGGAACTGGAGAACCTGAGATGGAGAATTTACAAACTGAAGATGATGTGTTTGATGCTGATTTTGTGGATTTGGGAATAAACCTTGGAGATTTTACCGGCGAAGAACAAATGGGAAAACAACCCATTGAGAAGGGTCTGGTGGACGAGGAAGTTGATGAGGAGCAGTTGGTAGATTATGACTCAGAGCCTGAGTTCTATAAGGTGGATGAAAGGCCTCTGACATATGTGATTCAGAAGGGTGAAGATGAAAATGATATTTTGAGATGGAGAAGAATGATTGGTTTGTAAGGGAGAAGGAACCCGAAGAGTTAACCCCACTGTTTCAGAATATGGAGAGTTTGAAGAAGAAAGAGGCTGATAAGAAGATCGTGAGCTGGAAGTACAACCCCGACCTGAAAATGTTCATGATAAAAAGGAGAGGGGGTGGAATCACTTATCTTCACAAGAGGAAGGCATTCAAGACCTTGCCGAAATAGGATTTGAGAAGGTTGGCATCTTTGCCTTTACTTGGAGCACACTTGAGTGAGCGAGCCAGATTCCTAGAAAAGGAAATCCAGAATGGGCTCAACGATAACTTTGAGGCTTTCGGGTTTATGAAAGCAGAAAGAAAGAGATCAAAGAAAGATAAAGACTGGGTCACTGGGAAGGGAAGGATTGTGTTGAGCGTAAAGCCGCCAAAGACGGTTCAAAGGGTAAGATTGGCAGATCCGTCCCCCTCTCGTCTGAAAGAGTTTGAGAAGTGGTTTTATGACAATCAGACGGGGAGGCTGTTATCAGAGTCAAGGGTGGAATTGAATATCGAATCTTTGACCCAATGGAGTTGTTTGGATTTGCTGATGACGATCTACTGGTTCTGTGTGAGAACCACATTAAGGCAGGGGCGGGAGAAGAAACGAGAAAGGAAGCTAGTCTGTTCATGATTGTAGTGAACAAAGTTAGAGGAGTGAGAGCTGAAGTGAAAGCGCTGGCAGAGAAAGTTAGAGCTGAAGATGATCTACACATGGACATTCAGGATTTAACAAAACAATTCGCACAAGCTAGCGCTCATCCTGATGGAGCTAATGAGGCAGGAGGCAACCAAAGAAGATCAAGTGCTGAGGCTCATCAAAGTAAAGCTGCAGGAGCTGATCCATCTACATCAGGTGCAGGTACGGGGAAGGCTAGAGCTGAATGAAGACATCAAGACAAGAAGAATGAGTGAGATCCAACCTAGGGGGGGTATTGAAGATCAAGATAGGTTGGACTCACCATTAGATTAGTATTTGTTTATCTTTCGTTGTAATAGGATCTATGTTAGTTTCCTTTATATGTTTGTTTAGTTCAAGTCTATATATAGCTGTCTTGCGAAATTATAGTTTCAGCCTGGCGAAACTGACAGTTTCGCCAGGCGAATCTGTTCAGCTCAGGCAGGAGGCAACGAAATTATAGTTTCGCCAATATAGTTTCGCCCACAGCGAAACTATATGCGAAACTATGACAGCTATATATAGATTTCTTTTGTCTAATTGTTAGCCATCCTTGCAAGAAACCCTAATCGTGTATTATTGTTGCAAGATGCTATTGTAAGCTTGTTCTTTCTGAATACATTGAGCTTATTTCAATTCATTTACTGTTGTTCATCATTAAAACCATGTTTGAAGGCTTTTAGTGTTATTTTGATCATCCCTCTCTTAGTGTTTGTTGTGTGTGTTTGGTATTGAACGATTCAAGCATTCTTATGCACTGAAAACCGATCAAATGGACCAACAAATAATCACCTTTCTTACTGAATCAACCTACCTCATAGCGCTTACTGTTAACCCCACCGTTTACTCCAACCACATGACTGAATTCTGGAGTAACGGTCAAGCTAAAGTCCTAAATGGGGTTCGCGTCCTGAGAACCCGCATTTGTGGACAGGAGTTGATCATAACTGAACAACTCATCAGGGAGCATCTAGAGCTCAATAATGATAGGGCTCCTACTGAGTTTCCCAAAGAAGACTTGGATAGCACCTACATCCACATGGGATATGGTGGGGATGTGAGCAGGTCAAACGTCTACAAGTTTAACTTCTCATATCATTGGAAGTTCCTGCTGCATATCGTTCTGCACTGCTTATCCAACAAATCTGGAGGATGGGATCAAAACCCATATGAACTAGGATGCCTAGTTCACGGGTTGGTGAGAGGTCTGCGCTTCAACTACTCAAGATTTGTGTTGACCAATTTGATTGGAAATCTGAGAAGGGACACATTCTTCATGTATCCCTGATACATTCAACACATTATCAACTGCGAGTTGGAACCGAGCAAGCTTGTCTGTGCAGCTGCTCTTACTGTTCCCCAAGTGCGGCCTATCATCTTCAAGACATTGAAGAAGGTGTCCGTCAACTTTACTGGACGGTACACTCCTTTACCTCCAGAGATGATTGAGCGCATAGCTCCTGATGACATCCCTGTTAACCCCACAGGTGATGAACCCACACCAGCAACCTCCACCACAAATATTCCCATACCTTCTCCACCCATTAAAATAACATATCAGAGATGCCCCAAACGAACCCTTGTTCAATCTACTCTGATTGAACAAGCTCCTCCAGTTCAAACCAAAAGGGCTAGAGTGGAAACATGGGCTCCCACTTAGTCCGAGGTCACACCATCCTTCTCATTTGACCTCAATTTGGCTTTTGAGCCTCCTCAGTCTCAAACCCAAGAGCCTGAACTTCAAGCCTTTAGCCCATAGGGTGAGTCTTTACACTCCCCTGTGCAGCCTTCAAGGGACAGCCCCACAAGAGGCTCAATGCCTGTAGACATTGATCTAGGTCCCGGGTCAGTAGGTGCAACCTCCTTATCTTTCACTGACCTATTACTTCGAACTGATGAAGAGATAACATCTCTCCATGGCCATGAAGTTGATCTACAACACCCTCTTAAAGATCAACAGAGCCAAGAGAGATCCCTTATCTCTAGCCCCCATCAGCAGCCAACTACTGAGGTGAGTCCCACTGATGTGGAGGGGACTCATGTAGGCTCAGCTGCCACTACTCAGAGTCTCTCATTGAGCTCTCAGGACAGTGGTAACATCAATCAAACTGAGTCTATGGCAACTTTGCCCATTGACATCTCTGAAAGAGATGAATTTGAGCAGAGGTATCCAGGGTGCTAAGTAGCCACATCTGGTGATGAGACTGAACATACTAGGTATGTTATCTCATCTCCCCATGATTCTTCACATGAAGATGAGGGAAGTCTGCAACTCACACTTCAGTACTTGCTCTCTAAGGTCTCAAACCTGGAATCTCAGGTGAGGATCTTAGAGACAAGGACAGCCACTCAGCAACTTGAGATTGACAATCTCAAGGCTCAACTAGCTAAGAAACAGACGGAGAGGTCTGTTAGGCATGTACCTATTCAGGTCTCATTGACTTCTTCTTCTAGCTCATCTAGCTCTCAAGATGATGCTACCAAAAAGGGGGAGAAAGATCAGAGACAAACATCTGAGGAACCACTGATCCAATCCTCTACTTCCCAACTCATTACCCTACCTGAGTCATCTTAATCAACTCTAAAGATTGACTCACAGATGCTTCATGATCTCTACAGACTTTTCACAAAGTTTGTATTAAGATCCTCTTTAGAACAGCCCAGCCCCGACACCACACTCATATACTTTGGGGCTGAGGAGCTTCAAAGACTGACTGCACCTTCTACCACTGTGGAAGAAGTTGGTCAACCTAAGGTCCACATGGAACCTGAGATTAACTTTGAAGGGGAAATGGGGACTGATGGCCCAGCAACTGAAACAGTTGGGACAGAACTTGCATTAGCCTCTTCTTCCGAAACTCAGGCTGAAACTTCCGAAGCTAAAGTTGAAGCCTCGGAAGAACAAGATAAGTCTTCCGAAGCTGAGATGGAAATGCGGAAGGTTTGTTCAAAATGTCCGAGGAGCTGATCATCACAGATGTTATTGCTGAAATAGCATCTGAGATGAGCAAGGAGGACATTTCTGATCTACCTCCATCCCAAACACCATCTTTGCCTCTCTCTCAATCTGAACCCTCTATCCAAGAACCACCGCAGTCAAAAGACAAAGGCAAAAGGAAATTGACTGTGGAAGAGATTCAGGAAGAGGAGAAGATTGCAAAGCTGAAACGGAAAGGTAGATTCCCGGCTGAGAAGCTGTTAGCTGCTAGTTCAAAGGCAGCTGCAGCCAATCAGGAAGCTATTAACAATAAGAAGAGAGAGGAACTCATTGATCAGCTCATCAACCTAGGAGCTGCAAATGAGGAGACACTCCTGCTACCACTAGAGGAGTTGGTGACTTTGGAAAGGACAATTAGGCTAAAGCAAGAAGAAGAAGCCAGGTTGGCCTTGGAGAAAGAAGAAGAAGAACAAAAGAAAGCAGCCCTGCAGTGAGAGAGGCTAGGATTAAATTCATACTCTCAAGAGGCTTCAGTCTTCCTGAACTGTCTCCACATGATAATGATATGATCCTGTTGCTCTATAACAAAGAGCAGGATCAAATGGAGAAGGAAAGGAAGAAAGCTGCAAGGGAGAAGATGAAGGAGAAGAAGCAGAGGGAGGAGGTAGAGAGGGTCACTGACACCAAGAAGCTCAGTGATAAAGCCTGGATGAAAGACTATCTCAGGGCTCATGGCTTCTCTGGTAGGCAGGTGGGACCTATGTCCGAAAGGACACTCCAACGGATTGTCAGTGAAATAAAAGCTGACATCCGTATGGGGAAAAAGAAGGAGATGTATAGGAGGGGACAGGGAATGGTCTTCACCCCAGCCACTCAACTACAGCCAGCCACTCAACCACAGCCAACCACTCAACCACAACCCACACCAGAAGAACCAATTCCATTTCTTATAAAAACCGAACCCTCAGATGAAACCTACACCCCTAAACCTACAACTCTACCCAAACCTACCTCATCACCTCAACCACCTAAACTTCATATCCTTAAACCCAAAACACAACCTAGAACCACTGAACCTAAACCTATCCAACAGAAACCAAGATCATCCCCTCAGCCTTCTAAACATCTCTCTCTTGAGGAAATAAAGGAGATCACGACAAGGCTCATCAACTGTACTACAATGAGCAGCATCTCCTGTGAGGGAGACCTTATCCACATCACCTATGTTGATAACTCTTCAAGCTCCCTCACTCTAGGTCAATTTCTTGAGTTGCCTAGAAGTACTTTGGGCTAGGCTGCAAGACTTCTCAGTCTCAACTCTGATACTCTCAATGCTGAAGAAAAGAAACTAAGAAGGAAACTGGTGACTCTACTGGATACAAGGAAGGAAAGGATTCCTAGTCAGTCTCCTGGACCTAGGAAATTATAATCCAGTGGAGGTTCGATGAACCTTCTCATAACTTTGTTGTGGAAAGGGAGAATGGTGAAACCAACAGGCTTAATGCCACTTCTCTACTGCATCTCAGCAGATTTGACATTGCTGAGCTTGCAGAGAAGCCATTCTCCAACCCCTCCAACTCTGAGACTGCTGCTATCATCAGAAATTATCTCAGCAGTCTTCATCTAGCCGAGCTAACTGCAAAGGCCAAGATCGAAGAAGAGTTGAAGTTGAGAAGACAGGAAGACAAGGAAAGACCTATCACCAAGGGCGCAGCCTTTCTACAGATGGTGGAGGGTTCCAAATTGGAACCTATAGTTAGATGGGAATATGACTATAGTTCCCATCAACTAACTCTTTTCGGAGGGCCACAACAAAGGGTACACATAATCCAAGGTGACAGACTGGATGTTCTGTCTACCAAGGATTTGTACAAACTTCTCAGCCCCACATCAGGGAAGAACAAGGACACAGACAAATATCTACTTTCCTTGGTGCTAAAAGTTTTAAGAAGAAGGGAGAAGTGAAGTTTTGGTAGCATCAGCCTAGGAGGAGTTTGTTGGGTCATTATAAGGCTGGTGCAACCAAAACCACTTCACATAGTCATTTTGGTGCTACATTCAAAAGGCTTCCGAAGCTAAGTATGAGATCTTCCGAAGTCTGAAGAACAACAGCTGAAGTCATCAGCTGAAGAAAGAGATGAAGACTATCTTCCGAAGACAAAGTCTGAAGATTTCCGAAGACAGTCTGAAGACTTCCGAAGACAAAGTCTAAAGACTTTCGAAGACAAAGTCTGAAGAAAGAGCTGAAGACAAAGTCTACTTCCAAAGACAGAAGAAGACTCCAAGCCTCGGAAGAAGCAGTCTTCCGAAGTATAAGTGGCTTCGGAAGAAATTCTTCCGAAGAAATTTATCCTTCGGAAGACACTGCTATGTCCAGTAGACATAAGTATGGTCTCTGACAGTCCGCTGCAGACCTCTGATACAGCATCGCTTCTTCCTAAAGAACCATGTTGTTGACCATACTTTATTCTACTGTATACCTTTTTATGATAGTACATATTACCAACTTTAGTTGGTGACAAAAGGTAAGTCAGGGACATGTCCTGACTACCATATCTCAGGCAAAATGTCTGAGATACCTCACCTATAGTCTTGTAGTATAGATGTTTGGTTAGAGGTTTCCAGCTGGTATCAAAGTATATCCGGCTGTAGGTAGTATTATATATCTTCTCATTGTAACTTATTAAGTAGAGAGCAAGAGTTAGAGCCAAAACTTGAGCTTGTAAGAATCTTGTAATCCTTTGAGTTGAGAAGCAATATATAAAAGTACCTTGAAAATTTACATCCTGTGTTTATTTACTGCTTGTTACTTGTTATATTGTGATCAACTCTACTTAGACTCTTACTGAGTATCGTTCAAGGTGAGTTTGAGAGAAGAACCACTTGTTGAGTGACCAACATACGATCCTGCATATATCAAGTCACAAGACACTGTAACAGGCACAAGAATAGGGGATGGCTCTCCCTATTTAAACCAGAATGCTGGTACTCCTAACCCAGCCAAACAATCTAAACGAAAGAAATATATATACATTTTAGAGCAGACTACAAAGTTATTCTAGGACTAAACAAATATA
This sequence comes from Flaveria linearis, assembly GCA_024085815.1. Classification (NCBI taxonomy): domain Eukaryota; kingdom Viridiplantae; phylum Streptophyta; class Magnoliopsida; order Asterales; family Asteraceae; genus Flaveria; species Flaveria linearis. The sequence goes on along the minus strand of JABSNV010000175.1, from coordinate 78,617 downwards.
AAAGGATAGAAAGATCTGGCAGTGGGGGGTTCCCAAGTTAGGGTTCGTCAAGCGAGTGAAGTCCGTAACCTTTGAGGGTTACAAGGCTCACAGAAAACCAGGAGAAACAACAACTCGTAACCTTCTAGGGTTACAAAGTTATTTTAGAATCAGCAACCAGATACAACCCGTAACCTTCGGCTCAGATCAAGAATCCTTCAATTTTAGGATTTCTCGTAAAAACCCTAGACAGATCCGAGAGTCGCCACGCGGCTGGAGAGGCGGTGAGGTGGCTGCGATGGTGGTGGTGGTGAGAATAGAGAGCAGGGGCAGCGCGGGCGTTGGTGGTTAGCGGTGAAGGCGACAGTGGTGAGGGCGGAGGTGGAGGTGGGGTGCGTGACTAGGGTGAAGGCGGAGGTGGGTGACGGGTAGGCGCTGGCGGTAGGTTGTGGTGGTGGTTGATTGGGGTGAAGGTTGTGGTGGTGGGTGGCTGTGGTGGTGGGGTGAAGGCGGAGGTGGGTTACGGGTAGGAGGTGGCGGTGTCGAACTTACCTGAGGTGAAGCTGGCCGGCGGCGGCGGTGGTGGTGACCTGTGCCCGGTGGTAGAGCAGCGAGAGAGAGAGAGGGCCGTTGAGAGAGAGAGAGAAGTGAATACCTGAACTTACCTGAGGTGAAGCTTGCCGGCGGCGGAGGTGGTATTGACCGGTGACCGGTGGGAGAGCAGCGAGAGAGAGAGGGCCGTTGAGAGAGAGAGAGAGAGAGAGAGGAATTGCTTGACCCTACTTTAGCTAGGATAAAAGGAAGCAAGATTTGAAGTTACAAGAACCTTAGCAGCACACTTTTTGAGGATTCCAAAAGAACGGATGATTGGTTCTTGTAATTTGTAACTACATATATAGTGTAATTGTATGTTACAGTAGTTTTATTTGAACGGAAGGATGAATGTTGATGAATCTTTTTTAGATGTGTGATTTCAATGGTGTAATATTTGTAATATTATAGTGATGTAAATTGTATAAATGATGAATTAATTTTAGAAGTGTGATTTCAATTATGTTGTTTTAGTGGTGTAAATTGATTAGAAGTGTAACATTCATTACAATAATAACATAGGATAGCCTACTACTATAATAATTAAATGCATTGGTTAATGTTTTGAAAGAAAATGAGTTTAGTGAAGATTAAAAAGAAAAAAACAACCTGAATGATATCTGTAGACTCATATAAAGGTATAATATACTGTTTGTCTTGAAAAAAAAATAGATGCTTAAAGCAAATGAAAAATGTCACAGAATAGTAATCAAATTTAAAAAGTAATCTAATTTAGTCACTCATGCATATTTTTCTCAAATTGAATCATCAAATGATCAAATCGAGTCATCATTGAATTTTCTTATGTCAAGTAAGTAACGGTGGAGAAGACGTGGTGGTCAGAATTTGCAATATATAAAATTATATTAAAAAAAAAAAAACATGTTAATTATGAAAAATAAATAAATAAAAAATACCTAAAATTTACGTCAACGTTCCATATCGGCATCAAAAGATAGAAAAAATATTTTCTAATTGAAACCAAAAGTATAACATGCAAAAAAATATTAAGGTTTTAATATATATATAAATATAAAACTGAGTGACCTAACTAGAACACTTTTAAAACTTAATTACCTAATTGGAACACTATTGAAAATTGATTACTGTTTTACAAAGTTACCCATAAAGCAAATGACAAAACTACCCATCTCAATTCAATTTACCAAGTTACCCCTAAAGCAAATGACAAAACTACCCATCTCAATTCAATTTACCTTTGATCATGTGAACGAACATTAACTGTATAATAAAGTTACAAGTTAACATAATAAGATAAGGTTAATACAGGTGTTATCTTGCAGTTGTAAATTTGCATTCCATGTTTTGTACTTTTGTTTGGACACCTCTAGTTTATTGCTCAAGTGGTTTCTTTAATAAAATATTTTGCCTTTCAAAAAAAATAAATAAATAAATAAAGAAGTGTTTAGTCTTTTTCTAACTTGACTTTTATATACATAGTAAATTATATATCTTTAATAGCATAATAAATACCCTTAGGGGCTGTTTGATAAAACTGACTGGGTAAGATCTGACTGAGTTAGAAGCTGACCCAGTTAGAAGTTCTGACTGGGTATGCGTCTGACTGAAACTTGGTTGTTTGATTCGGTATGCGTCTGACCACCACCGCAATCCACCGAACCACCACCGCAATCCACCGAACCACCACCGCAATCCACCGAACCACCACCAAATCGATTCACCAAATCGGTTACCTTTAAAATATAAAATATTAAAAATTGAAGTCATCAAAATCAAATAAAACAAGGCATCCCTCATATCTCCACACTCCTCTCGGTTACCTTCCCCAACACCCCCTCTCTTTCTCCATCACCGATCCCAATCCCCCAATCGCCCCCAAATCTCCACACTCTCTCTTTCTAGAACCTTCGCTCGTCAGTCCTCCAGTCCGGGTTGTGAGTCGTGGGTGAGGCGTTTGGTTGCGTTTGGTTGCAGCAGCGGTCGACGGTGGGAGGGATGGTGTTTTAGATGAGGCGTTTGGTTGTGTTTGGTTGCAGATGGGGTCGACGGTGGGGGGATGGCGACAGTGGAGCGCAGCAGATGGAGCAGCGGAGGGGGGAAGAGGAGATGGAGTCAGCGGAGGGGGAAATGGAAGAAAGACCGAGTCAGCGGAGGGGAAAAAAAGACCCGGTCAGGTGGGATTTCCGGGTCAGATGGGCCGGTCAGCAACAGCAAACGCACTGACTGGCTGACTCGTGACTGGCTGACCGAATCAGCCAGTCAATGGTCAGTGAATGGGTCAGAGGTATCAAACAGCACCTTAGTCGGTAGTCACAATTTGGTGGGAGATTTTGTGCTTTAATTAATAGCATATCTCTTTATCATTGGTTTTATATACTTACATTTAGATATTATATTTTCCTTTTATAATTTTAAAATTATCATGTGTTTCAAAAGTACAAATTTATTGTCGTAATTTGTTTATTTTTATTTACTTTTTAGTATAAATTTTAGACAAACTTTATTTGTGCATGATAATATATAAGTAATCAAAACACAAACGTATAAGTCGTCAAATCATGTTCAAAGTTTGGTTTTTTAATGAATTTTTTGGTTATTTTTTACAACTTAAAACGTGATATTTTTAAAAAAAAAAATTGTATACCCCATCACGACATGCTTATTTTTTCAGTGTTACTAAAAATATTTCACAAGATAAATACAAATATACAGTCCATCGATATCGAGCCTTACAAACTTTAGCACCTCCGCTTGAGTGCACGGGGTTGCTCCCTAGTTTATTACATGTTATATTCAAATTTTATGTAAAACTTTTTTGAAGCTATAAAATATCTATAAAGCAAAGACAAGTAGATAGATAGCAATATAACATGTGGCTGAGCTGGCAGTGAAAGGTATAAGATAAAAAGCACATCACGACTCATGTAAATGTTTTGTTAACTAGTTGGTTTTTCCCATGTGATGCAGTCTAGATCTAATCACTCATAGTGACGAATGTAATTAAATATATAAAAGGTCATGTATAGTAAAAATATAAACACATATTTTTCATTGACGGTAGATATTTTCATCTACGAAAGGTTGTGACAGTAATAATAATAATATTGCTAATGATAATTGTAGAAAATAACTCAAAATCGAAAATATTGTCACAATATAACTAACATGATAACAATACTAATTAATAATGGTAATTCAACATTAAAAAATAAATGAAAGCTAAAATGTAACAATTATAAATTGCTAAAATCAATAGAAAAGAAAACGAAGCAAAAAATACAAAATTATTGGAAAACGGTCATATAAAGATAGAAATACAAAACGGTAAACAATAAATAAATAAAATTCGAAACATTTATAAGTAATCAAACTGAAAAGAAAATAAGAGTCAAAAAGTGTAGCATCGAAATATTTTTACTTTATTCAAATAGTAATTAACATAGACACGTGTCAGCACAACAATTTTTATTACCAAAATTTTCCCCGCTTCTATTTTTATTAAATACTTATATTAATTACTAATAATATTATTTAATTTTTTTAGATTAATTTAGTGTTACAATATATTTAAAAAGAGATCTTTTTCAATGTTATTTATAAAGAATTAAATTTTGTAAAATTAATTCTTTTTTTTACATCAAACTTTTTTAAAAAATACGAAATATTTTAAATTGGCATTTTAAAAAAAGAATGTTTTTGTAAGCTAAAAATTAATTGGAATTGAGAATTATAATACGGACATCTTTAAAATTACCTTTTAATAAAACGATTTGTTTTCAAAACAAAATGCTGAACTTTTTTGGAAAAACAAAAAAAAGCTTAAATACAAAAGTTTAAAAAGTTGATATTATTGTTTTATTACTTATAATCATTAATCATATGCAATTCAATCATATCTTATATTCTAATTTCATTTTATAATTAATAAATTTTCATTATATTTATTATATTTTTTTATTCAACACGTATAATACATGGGTTTAGTAATACTAGTTGTAATATATATGTTAAAAATGCAAAAGAAATAGCATGTCATCGAAACAGATTTCTAGTACAAATAATTTAGGTTACTGGTCCACACCTTCCATGTGTTCCATCTCATATCATTACACGCTATATTCAACTGCCACCATTGATTTTTTTTTGAACGTAGACTTTCAATAAAAACAGGACAGATACAAATCGAAACCCCTCATAAGAATTACATCATATACAATGGGTACAAACCCCAATCCTTCCACACAACATCTTTAAAACTAGCCCGATGTTTAATCCAATAAAAAGAAGAAGCCTTAATGCTCGCGACTATATCCACCGCTTTGTGTCTAGCCTTGTGAAAGACAATACTATTTCGCTCCAACCAAATCCTCCAACAAGTAATCATCAAAATACCTCTCACAATCTTCTTCTCCCACTTAGATTTTTTAGCACAGAAATCCATTTGTAATAAATTTGGGATCGAGTCCAAACAGGTTCCTTGAATCTTGCACCAGTCCTTTATTTTGCACCAAACACCCTTGACAAAATCACAGTCTACTATCAAGTGATTAACTGATTCAAACGCAAATTCACAAAAGGGCATCTAGTATCGCTAATGTTGATACTCCTATTAACCAAGGCCATCCGAGTCGGTATACGATCTAATTCCAAACGCCAAATGAAGATATTAATTTTACTCAGAATCCACGACTCCCATCTCATGAACCGGACTAAAGACGCCCCATATTTCTGCCCCAACCAGCTTTTAACAGCAGCCACAGAGAACTTACCGCTATTACACCGGTTCCAAACCCATTTATCAATACCCCCTTCCATCCGAACCTGAGAAACAACCGCCTGAACATCTTGAGCCTCCGAAATCGCAGCCACCGAGTCCGTCTTAAAGCACCAATTAGTCGCTACACCAAATCTATCCCCAATCTGTTGAATCGCTCTGCAACAGCAGCGTTTTTATGTTTATCTTGAGCATATAAAACAGGCCATCTATCCATAAAAGGAGTATTCCCGAACCAAACATCCTTCCAAAACATTATCCTCTCTCCATTACCGATTCTACCCCTGAGACAAGAAGTAAAACTCGACCCATCAATCTTCAAGCCTTCGAGCAATCGCACGACATTCTTCCAGCAACCTGTATATTTGTTCTTCATGGGCAAAAAACGCCACCGATTCTTGCCACTATGGATACTCATAATAACCTTGCGCCAAAAGCCATCTTCCTCAGACTTAAAACGAAAAGCCCATTTAGCAAGTAAAGTTGTGTTCACATCAAGAAGCCTATGAACACCAAGCCCACCTTCCTTCTTCGGTCTGCAAACTACATCCCACGCCACCCAGTAAATTCCACGACCGTCCTTACACCTGGACCACAGAAATTTACGCATAATTTTTTCAATACTCTTCACAACCTCCAATGGAGCTTTATATAATGAAAAATAATATACCGGAAGCGCCGAAAGAACCGACTTTAACAAAGTCAGCCGACCCCCAATAGAAAGCAGTTTCGACTTCCAAGTACACAATCTGTCCCGAATAGACTCCATCACCGGATCTCAATTTGTAACTTGATTCATATTCGCCCCCACCATCACTCCAAGATAGGAAAAAGGAATCTTGCCAACTCTACACCCCAAAACATTGGCTAGATTTCTCACCTCCTCATCACCAACTCCCAATCCAAAGATCACCGATTTATGAAGGTTAATTTTCAGCCCCGAACACAGGTAGAAAATACGTAGCAAGCGGTTCGTATTCTTCAAATTTCTTCATTCCAACTCCCCAATATCAAAGCATCGTCCGCGTATAACATATACGGCACCATCGGGCCCCCACTTGTGATTTTAACTCCTTCCATATACCCCATACTAGTAGCTTTTCTAATAAGACAATCCAAAGCCTCCATTACAATAAGAAATAAGAAAGGGGATAAAGGGTCCCCTTGTCTTATCCCCTTTTGACAATCAAACTCAAAAGTCGGAGCCCCATTTACTAGAACCGCCGACCGAGCCGACACTAAAATACCTTTTACCCACATAACCCATCTCTCAGGAAAGCCTATTTGAGATAAGATAGACAAGAGGAAATCCCAACTAACATTATCATATGCCTTCTCGAAATCTATCTTCAACAAAAAAATCTGATTTTAATTTCTCTTATTCCACCCAATGATCTCATTCAAAACAAGAGGCCCATCAAGGATATTTCTATCCTTGATAAAAGCTGACTGCGAATCAGAAATCACCCTCCCAATAACCGTCTTCAATCTAGTAGCCATAACCTTTGAAATAATTTTACTAATCACTCCAATCAAGTTAATCGGCCTATAATCTTTTAACCCAACTGGAGTCTTCGTTTTAGCAATCAGCGTAATAAAGGAGGTACTGCAAACCTTACTAATAGAACCATGCCGAAAAAATTCATCAAAAACCTGCATGAAATCGTTCTCCAAATAGCTCCAAAAATGTGTGATGAACCTGAAATTAAACCCGTCGGGCCCCGGGGCTTTGTCCGGACCACAGTCAAACGCCGCGACCTTGACCTCTTCTTTAGAGAAAGGAGCAACCAAACCATTGATAAATTCCACCGGAACCTGTTTCAAATTATCACACAGTAAAGAAGGTCTATAATTGAAATCTTTTTTAAAAAGATTTCTATAAAAGCGGAGCACCTCCCTCTTAACAATCCTAGGCTTATCAACCCAGACACCGTCCACCAAGATACCAGGAATAGCATTTGCCGCCCTCCTCCTTTTGATACACCGATGGAAAATCCAGAATTTTCATCCCCAAACTTTGCCCAGTTCACTCTAGCCTTTTGTTGCAAATCCCTATTTTTTCGCCATATATATTTTTCCACCTCGATTTTACTTTGTTCCAGAATCCAACCTCCTCCTCCTCTAAATCCCGGGCCTCCATAATATTTTCTAAATTCGCTATATCTTCTTTTATTAAATCCATCTCACCCTCTTCTTTTTTTCCGCTGTCATTCCACCACTTTCTAAGCGCATACTTCACCCGAGTGAGCTTCTTGTGTAACTTGATATCAGAAGGCCCATCAACATTGCAATTCTCCAAAGCCTGAATAACAACCTGACTGCAATCGTCCCTGTCTAACCACGAATCAAACCACTTAAAAGGTTTAGCACCATAATTATAATCAGAAATAGTAAGCAACAAAGGGCTATGGTCCGAAAGTTCACGAGGAAGTGCCCTTAGAATCGCTTCGGGCCATCTATTGAAAAAGTCCAAACATACCAACACCCGATCAATCTTACTCATCTTGGCATCATTCCCCGACCCGACCATAAAAGTGAAACTATTCCCCCTCATGAAATACTCCTGTAAATTCGCGCTATCAATAAAACGATTAAAATCATCAGCCATCCCAGAATGGAACTTAGAGTTCTTCCTCTCCTTTAACCACCTAACCACATTAAAGTCACCAAGAAGCACCCATAACCCACTATTTCCGTCAATCAACTGTATCAATCGCTCCCACAGCAGACGCTTCTCCATTACTTTTTGCGGAGCATAAATATTAACAATGTTTAACATAGTCCCATCTTCTACCAAGATACCCGATGTAAGCAAAAAATTTGTATCAAAAATTGAATTAACTTTCTTGAATTTTTTGTGTTCCAAAGGTTCGCCAACCCTCCAGATTTCCCGTTAGCCACCATAACACCAACCCCACAATCACTATTAGGCCAAATCTTATAAAAGTGAAAACCATTCCTGTTATTAACCATAGTCTCTTACAACGCCAAAAACTCAACCCCATTCTTTCGAATCAACCCATTTACCCAAGAAGGTTTCCCTACCTTACCAATCCCTCTAACATTAAGAGCAAGTCAATTCATGACAAACCTGATTGTACACTTGGACCCTAGATAGAGCTTCGAATCAAGATCTCGAACCCGTCATTTGCGCACCAAGACTATTACCCATTAGCCGAGTACTATTCACTTCTTTCTCAACTTCACTACTGCCTCCTTTATCGACCTCAGCTGTTGTACTCTCCTGTTGCTCTTCCCCTTCGTTTGTCTGATTATCTTCTACGCCATCATTCATCAGTACTTGGAAAGAGTTTTTAGTCTGAATTGGGCCATCCCCCCTTGTTTTAACCACATGCTCATCATTGCCAATATAAATGGATCAAGCCCAAATAAATCAGGTTCAATGTCACCAGTTTTGGGCCCTTTAACAGGCCTTTCATTGCTACTACTATAATGTCCACCACTGATTGTCCCAAATCCTTAAACCTATTTATCTTTTTCCTTTTTAAAAAATTCGTCTGGTCCACATTAGCGATCTCCTGAATATCCTCCCCAATTAAAACAGAGTTTGAATTTTCCAACTCCTCATCTGGTAACCCATCCCTATTTTCGGAAACTTCCTCCTCAAAATTAGCACCATTAATATCTTCCATAAAAACCTCCTTAACATTCGCCTCCGGCACCAGTGTACCCTCTGGCTGTTTTTCCGGTGACTTATCAACCACACCATCTTCATCATTCCTTTGCTGCGATCCGCCATCCTTCTCCTCCCTTGAATCCATTACAAACTCTTCCAACCACTCGTTATAGTCTTCCATAACCCAAACCTGAAAGGTTCTTCCTTTCCACCGTAAAAACACCTCATCCTGAATCCGATTTCCATGTTTGATCAACACTCCGATAAACTGAAAGGACGCGTCCACACCTACCCGTTCCACCCTGGCCGACTTAACGACTTCCCCAAACAACCTCCCCACGTCGTTCACCACCTTATTGTCCGAAATACATAACGGTATTCCAAAATTTTCAACCATGCAATCCTTTCAAAATGTGTTGGTTGACCTTCCCAAATCTCCGGTTTGGAGAACAGATCGGGTCTACCAATGATTTCATTCAAAGCCATTTCCGCATGCGCCTTGGAATTAAACTCAATCAACACCTGAAGCCCCCCTAATACCCTCACTACACCTTCCTGGAGCTTCATCTCCTTCAGGAAACCGTTAATACGTTGTAGAACGTATAATGAGGTTAACCGTACAACAATCGCCTTACCATGCAACCCTTCAAACGCGATTGCTTCACTGTCAACCTCCACCACCTTACCATTCGAGACCCCAGAAAACGCCTCCTTGTAAGACATAAAATTAAAACCAAATCCCTTGCTTTCATAAGTCCCCTCCCCTACACCACGATGACTCTTCGGAATCTGCTTATCTACCGAAGAAGCCGGCTGCCTTATCTCCCCTTCTTCTAGGACAAACCTTGCAACATTACACTTCAATCTATAATCTCCCATACGAATCTTGGACACATTCCTGGCCAGCTCTGAAGGATCTTTCACATCCAACATCGTCACAAAGCCGAATCTCATACCTTCTTTATTTCTTTTACGCGCAATATAAATATCGAAAATATCCCCCATACCTGTAATGGTTGATGCCACATCCGTACCGCTACAACGATCAGGGAGACTAGAGATGAAAAACTTCGTGGTCCTTGCCTGAATACTTGCTGGAATAGGTTGCCGGAACATCTATTTAAGCATATGGTGAAAAAAAAAATTGTGAAAAAAAAAAATTTTTTTGGCACCATTGATTTGTTTGTCAATTTAGAAGTACTCCAAATGAATGCAACATGAAATAAAGTAAAAAAAAATATTTAATAACTGATTTAATAAAGAATGAGGATATTCGTTTAAGTGCCAGAAGAAAACTATGCTTTTCTTTAGAAAGTAAAAGAAATGAATGAATATTGTATATTTCCTCGTAAAAAATATACGTTTTTTTAAGAAAGAAAAAAAAAGAAAAAATAAATAAATAAAATGTGGTCCAATATTTTCTAAAAACAAAATAAATTGATAAAGTCAGATAACCGCCTATGAGTTTGACAAAGTCGGATACACATAAGTCATGAAATCAAATACAATAAATACAGAAGTTTATTTTAAGAAAAGCATATAAGTATGCAATGAATTTTGGATTAGCGATTTATTATCTTAACAATAGATACAAATACCAACTTACTAAGGATCGTTTTGTGTCTTGTCTTTTGTGTTGTCTATGATCCTTAATTCCTTATGGCATGTTGCGGAGAAAGAGAGAAATATTCTATCTTCTAACTAGTTCGTTATGGTTGTGCGATGCAACGGCTTGATTTTGAAATTTAGATTTAAATAAACGCATCATAACATTATATGTTAGGTGATTTTAGTTTTGTCAAAAGTATTTTAATTTAGTTGGATTTACTTAAAACCTAAGAAAAATAAATGTAAATATTATCAAAACTACCTTGAACCCAATGGTTGAAAGAGGCGAAGCCCTTATCTCACAAAGGGTTCGCGGTCAGGGCCCATGATAGCCGGGTCCAAAGGATATTAGCCCTTGGCGGCGATCAAGTTGCTTTAGATTCATATGATTGATGGAAATTTTTTGAAAACCAATTATTTATACAAGGAGAAAGTTGGTAGCATTTTTGACCTACTACTAAGAGGACGTTTGGTTGGAAGGAATTGAATGAAATAAATGAAATTGAGAAACTAGTATAATTTTCAAGTAAAATTATATTTGAGTGGATAATAAAATGTAAAATCCAAGGGAATGTTTCATCTCAAATCCTCTTGGTTGTGGGATTTCAAATGCCCTCTCTAGGTGAAAGGATTTTGAAATCCCACAATCAAGGGAATTTGAAGTGAAACATTCCATTGGTTTTACTTTTAATTGCTCACTCAAACACAATTTTACTTGAAAATTACACTAGTTTCTTATTTTCATTTCATTTCTTTCAACCAAACGCCCCCTAAATATATGCCAGTGATAAATTTGTATCCGTACAAAGTAATATAGCAATAGGAACTACAATTGAGTATTTTTTTTCATCGGTAGTAGCTTAGTTATTACGGATGGGGTTTCCACCAAGGTGTTTTTAACTAATGTAATTGTTTAACCACCAACAGTTGTAATCACTATATGTTCACCACCAACTTAAATGTTCTAATTCAGAGAGATATCCAAGCGTATACGAAGTACAATTTGAAAGTGTCGAGCACGATTCAAAGAGATATCTAAGCACACACGAATTACAAACTTACAATATAAAAGAGAAATTGTAACGGTATATATGAAATTTCATAAATTATTATGTATAAAAAGTTATAAAAAGAAAACACATTTTTATCTATAAATATAAAAATAATAACATGTTATATTTTATTCGGTATGGTTTTAAATAAAAAATGTATCGATTTATAAATACAATTAAGCATGTCATATCCGTATATCTAGAATTTCATAAACATTATATATCAAAATATATAAAAAGAAAACAAAGTTGTATATAGACAATATATAAGAATAATATTATATCTGAACAAGATTTAAAAAAAACACTGATAAAATTAAGCATATCACATAAGTGTATTCGTTAATATTTAAAACGGTTATATTTAAAATTTATAAAAAAACAAAAATTTTAAAGTATTATAATATTAATATAATAAAATAATCAAATGTTTGACGCGCTTACGCTTGTACTTTTATGCTCCAAGGAGTTATACTTTGCTATTTATTGCAACCAAATCATATCATATGATACTACTAGCTTTAGTAAACCTGTGTAATACACGGGTTAACAGGTTAAATAAATAAAATATTAAATTAAATAAAAATTATTAATTATAAAATGATAAACTAAAACATGATATGATTGAAATTATGTATAAATAATAGTTATAAGTAATAAAACAATAATATGAACCTTTTAATTTTTTTTATTTTTTTAAAGATATATTAGACATTTTGTTTTAAAACAACATTAATTTTTTTTAATTTCCTTATTATAAATCCCTATTTTATTTATTTTTGTTTTATTAAAAAATTACTTTAAAAACTAATTTTAAAATATTGCGTAAAAATAATTTTATTTTTCAGAAAAAAATTTTTAAAAAAAACTATCTCTATAGAAATAACATTAACAAAAAATTATCTTTCTTATTTTATTAAATACTAATTATAATATAAAAATAAATAGATAATATTATTAGTAATTAATGTGATTATTTAATAGGAGAGATAAGCGGGAAAAATTTGATTAGAATGAATATAATGCTGACACGTGTCATTAGATGATTTTAAAAAGTGACATGTGACAACCATACTTACTCTTTTATTAGAGCAGTGAGATTTTAATCATATCATCATATCATACTACTCTAATCTGTCTATCTATCTATTCTAATAAACAAACATCTACTGTGCCACATGGCACCTTATAAAGAATACTATTTGCCACATGTCACCCTCTTAGGTTTTCTTTTTTCTCCTCTATTAAAAACTCGCAGATCCTATACAACTCATTTACCCATTTCGTTAATATGGATCTTATATAATGTTTTTCCTCAATTTCACTTCCTTATCCGGTTTTCTCTGAACCCTAACTGGAGCCTCCGCCGATTCTACAAGCTGTTATCGAACGTTCCTAGAACAACCAGTAACACGAAGATTTTACGCACGAGTAACAAAGATGTGACGATCTTCTTATTCGTCTTCAAAGGCAGGTATCCTCTTCATCCTACATCATATAGGTTTTCATAACCTTTGGATTGTTCTTCGGTTTTTCTATGTATATCATCTCAAATACTGTTTATTGTTGTCGATTTGTTATTTTTACATGTTTTACAGCTATTTAGGTTAATAATTTGGTCATTATGTGATATTTTTTCGATGTTTGATAATGTTTTGATTAATCGATGTTTTACTAGGGGTGTGCACGGTTCGGTTAATATAATTTTCGAAACCGAGACCGCGAGTTCGGTTAATACTATTTTTTTAACCGCAACTGCAACCAAAACTTCGGTTAACCACTGGTTATGGTTAATTTGCGGTTAATTCGGTTAATTAACAAATATATTTAACATATGATTTTAAATCAAAATATTAACTAATAAATTATTGTTAGAATAGTTTTGGACCAATTTATAAGAGTGTGCATGATACGGTTCGTTTTTAAGGTCTTGCCAAAATTGAAAACGAAGTTGGGGTGTGCATACAACTATGTGTACGCGCATTTTACATTGCTTCTGTTTGTTTGTGATGTTTCTTCTATACAAAATAGAATCCATTATGTAAATATATTTTCATAAATGTGAATTAAAAAGGATGAATATATGAAATTCTAGTAAAATCATGAGAAGTATTGTAAATTTATTATATATAATTGACATTCGGTTCGGTGGAGTTAATGCGGTTAATTTGCACATCAAAACCGAAACCAAACCGCAATGTGCGGTTAATCAGTTATGCTTAACCCAACCGTCGGTTAATTGTTCGGTTCGGTTAATTTGGTTCGGTTAATGCGGTTAAATCGGTTATGGTTCAATTAAATCGGTTATTTTCTCACCCCTATGTTTACAGTGCTATGTTTAATGTAATTGGTCTATTAAATTTACAATGACTTAGGTTTATAATTGTTTGTAATTGTAGTCGAATTGTTGTTTAGGTTTGTAATTCATTTTGATGAAATCTGTTTTGAACTGAATGTTTATTTATTTACAGGTTTGTTGTTTTGACATATTTTACAGCTATTTAGGTTAACAATTTGTTCGTTATATGATGTCCTTTCGATTAATCAATGTTTGATTATGTTTGATTTATCCATGTTTTACCGTTCTTGAGGTTTATAATTTGTTCTTTATTATAGTTGATCTGTTGTTTATGTTTGTAATTCATTCCGATGAAATCTTTTTTTAACTAAATATTTAGTTGTTTACAGGTCTTTATGTTTGCGATTTGTACTTTGTTACTGATTTATGTTTCTAGTTTCATATTGTTACTGATGTTACGTCTTCCATACAGAATGGTTGTTTTCCTGCTATTGATTTACCTCCTGGATTCTTGTCGTCCTCTATTACATGAAGGCAGCATATGTGATGAGATAATTGCTTTAATTGTATAACAATTTCTGTATTCTTTTCAAACCTCTTTATAAGCAATTCTTTCCTATCTTTGTATAGCCTATTCCTATTGTCTGTGTGGAGAAATTTTTCAACAAATAGCAACCTTTTGATCATCTTTTAATCAGATCTGAAGATAATACCATCTTCAAAGTCCGGATTGAATTGAGAGATAATCAGATGTGTCTTACACAAGGTTGGGAAAGGGTTATATCTCACAATAACCTATTATCTAGAGATTTTATAACCTTTAATCTAATTGATCATCAAACATGGTTCATTTACTGCATTTATCAAGACTACACACTACAGAGTAGTTCAGTGTTTTATCGTGTCATGTAGGATCCCTTAAAGCCTTCCGTGGTTTGTAATTTTATGTTTACTTATCAATTTTCTATTTTCTTTGCATAAAATGAAGTTTTGATATATATTTTTTTAATTTTCCTCAATTATTACATAGTTTATATGTTCAAATTTTATGAAAAAATATTTAAAGAAAATGGTAATTGGCTCCTTCATCACTATAATGTCCAGGTTTGGTCATACGTGGCGGGTTAAACTTCTTAAACACAAAACCCTCTATGTTTTTATGGGTTTGCAAAGGTTCTTATGGATTTATCCATTTAATGGTCACGATCTGTTGGTCTTTCGCCTCCTTAACGAAGATTTACTCTACATGCTTGTATAAATATCAAACTGTATTGAGGTCGTAAAACCGAAAATTGAGTCAACAAACAATGATATTGACATGCACATTTCACAAATTTACAATTTCATTTGTGTTATCATTCATGAAAACTATATTTATTCTTTATTTATGAGATTTTTTAATTTTTTTCAAATAATATTATTATTCGCATCCCGTGTGTCATACGAGTTTATAGGCTAGTAAAAATATATCTCTAACATGACATTTTGCACAATTATATAGACTACCCAGATTTTATTTTTCCGCCCAAACTAATTTAATTTTTTATGGCAATTTGTAATTAATATAGTAATTTATTTAGACTTTTATGACTATCGTTTTAATATTCGTTTATTCAAAGAAACAAGTCACTATTTTCTAATTCATTTCTTATACAAATGAAAAGATATCACATATATCATATCTTATGAAACTGTTTTATATATAATAAATAATTTTAATAATTAGAATTTTAAATAAATTTATATATGTATTTTTATTATCAAACTCGTGTAATACACGGGTTCTATAAAGCTACTATCTATTATAATAAAATCTATTAAATTAAAATCTATTATAATAAAAATAGATTATTGACTGACGCATTGCACTATTCTAGAATTCATAATTTTAGTTTTTTGTTTCTTTCTTTTATTAAATATCTATATTGACTACTAATAATATTATTTAGTTCATTTTAAGATTAAAATAGGCTTTAATAAATTAGAAATAGATCTTTTTATAAATATAATTTCTAAAGCGACAAATTTTTATAAATACATTTTTTTAAACTATCAAACTTTTTAAAAATACAAAATATTTTCAAATAATGTTTTCAAATATTAAAGTTTTATAACTAAAATATTTAAAAATTGAAGTTATAATAAGGAGCTTTTTAAAAATGACATTTTTTAAAAAATGGTTTGTTTTAGAATAAAATGTTTAGAATTTTCTTTTGAAAACTAAAAAAGGTAAATTGTATAACAATTTTTTTATAAAATAATATTATTATTTTATTACTTATAGTTATTACTCATATGTAATTTCAATCATATTTATATATTACTAATTATCAAGTTAGTTTGTGCATTGGAGTTATACTTTAAGTTTCTAATAGTCGTACTTTAAATTGTATATAGTAATTATCAATCTTGGTATGTATTAAGGTTTGTACAATTTGTTTCATTGGTTGTACTCATTTTTTTATTTTATTTTAACTCAATACTTTTTAAATCTTTACAATTTAGCCCTCAATATTGTATTACTTTCAAATTTTGTTTCCTATACTTTCTGTATTTTACAGAGTTTTCAATTTATGTTTCGGTCTAAATTTTACGAGTTAACACGCCGTAGTGTACATGTGTGATTCAATGTTTTTATGCTTATTCCCCCCCCCCCCTATTTAACGGTCCAATCGCAAGGCACTGATATTGGGTCGACTTACCAATAGTATTATATGTTTTATGTTTCGCTTACGTGGTTCAATGTTTTTACATCTACATTTCGTTCGTTTCTTTTTTTATTTTTTTTTTAATATGAACTTTTTCAGTTTTGGTGGTTACTGAAGGCGGTATGCTAGGCGCTACTTGGTATAGTTTTAAGTCCCCCGCTGCAACGCGGGGGCTTAATTCTAGTTTTATTTAAATATCAGCTTATAATTAATCAATCTCCATTACTAACTATTCAATATTTTATATAATCAACTCGTGTAATACAGAAGGGACCAATTTAGTCGTTATATATATACTAGCGGATTAGACCAGTGTTTTACCGCGTTCGGTTTTGAACATATACGGAACATCACAATTGTAGTTTTTTGGGTTATTTAGGTTTTGGTGATTCTATAACATAGACACGTCGCAATGATAACTGATATCTAGATATGCTTTGGCGATTCATTATTATATCGGTATGATATTATTACTGAATATATGGTATTTGATAGGACATGAATATCAATTAAAACAAATATATTAAAAGTAAAAACTCTCATAAATTAAAATAAATATATTAAAAGTAAAAACTCTTATCACTTAAAACAAATATGTTAAAAGTAAAACTCTTATAAAAAGGGGGCAAATATAGAAGAAATTCAGAGATTACTATACATAACTTCAGCCAAATTAAATTTATACCAGTTCTCCCATTTGATTTCTTTCAAACTAGCCCTATGATGAAGACGTAAGAACGTTTCTACTAGTACAAACTTAATGCGTCCGCACCCTACAACATTAAATCCTAGAGTTAATAAGAATTTTTTCTAATATTTACAAAGATACTTTTATAAAGGAGTCATGTAATTACACACCTTTGTCTTGTAGGATATATTATAACTAGGTTACAATCCCGTATAATACACGGGCTAGATAAATTTACTGTTACATGTTAATGATATAAAAAGTTATGTCTTAAATATTGTGTATTACACCGATTGAATAAACCTATGTGGTATAAAAAGTTATGTCTTAATTATGGATAGTTATTAATTGATAAATAACTATTATAGTATTTATAATTAAGAATATAGATAAGCAGGAAAATAAATTATTAAATGATTTAGAATGATAACAAGTGTTCGGATTTCTTTTTCTTTATTAGTATAGAGATAGTGCCGGAGTCCTTTCTCCTAAAAGTCAGACTCGTTGAGTTCGACATCACTAAAGCTTAATTACACATGATTTTAGACAATTTTACTATTTCTCAATAAAATATCAAGAGTTCATCATTTCCCCAACCCATCATGCATACATTTTAAACACGTCATAAAGTGTTCTACTTAATTCACATTTGTCACTTTAAATCATTATCAAGATGAGTTTGATCACTCACGATTTTATATTCTTTAGTCTTATATGACATTGATCACATGTGAGCTTCTAGGACTGTTCATATATCATGACATCGACATTATAACAACTTTTGTTTTGGGTTCACTTGCCACCGGCCTTTTCAAACATATATAATTTTTTTAGATTATATAATTTCAGGTTTTTTACAAAGTATGAGAAATAACTAAAAATCAATAGATATTAAAAGTTCCAAATTTTTTTTATTACTACATGATAGTAGTTTACCTATATTTGATTGTTTCGATTTATTATTAAAAAAATTGGAAAGGTTGAGCATCTAAAAGGTGACACTGTGGTTAATATAATAAGGGTGATGTTATTTTATAAAGTGTTTTTGTTAAAAAGTGTAAGAAAACATAATGAGGCTAAAAAATCACAAAAAAATTATATCTTACAATTTAAATCGAATTTCAAAAAATTAATTCGTAGTCTCTTTTCCTCTCGTCGGCCCCTTTCAGAAAAAAATAAAAAATAAATAAATAAAATTTTATTTTATCTTTTATGACACAATGTCGTCATTGTGTCTTTCATAATTGACACATAAAAAAACGTTAACTTTTTTTTTCGTTTATTTTTTTCCTATTGATGACAGCTAGTGGAACAAAGGTTCGGAACTATTTTTTTGAAATTCGATTAAATTGTGAGATATAATTTTTTATGATTTTTTTTACTTATTGTGTTTTCTCACACTTTGTATCAAAAATAAACTTTGTATTTAAACTTTTTTCATAATGACGTCGTTGTGTCTTTATAATGACACAATGACGTCATTGAGTCTTTCATAAATGACACAATAAAAAAAATTTTTTTTATTTTTCCTTTATTTTTTTCTTAGTGAGGACGGTTGGGGAAATAAAAGCTCGGAATTACTTTTTTGAAATTCGATTTAGATTGTGAGATATAATATTTTTGTGACTTTTTTTACTCATTGTGTCTTCTCACACTTTGTAGCAAAAATACACTTTCTATTTAAACCTATTTTATATAATAAATTATATTATTTAAGTTCTTTCCATTTTCATATGTATATATTGGATCATGAGGTCATGTTAACCATTTTCATGGAAAAGATTTTCTTTTACAAATTAAATTAACTAAAAACATATTTGAGATTAAATTAGGGTTGTTCACCTTTTGGTGCTTTGAGCTATTAAATAGATCTAACTAAACATGATCATATCATTCCTTGAAGTTTTGGTTTCACCTATTGATTTTTTTATGAAAAGACATTCTATAATGTCATCAAAAAGAACTAGAATAGAATGTATCACATACTTAAGGTAAGATCAAAATATAGTCCAGCATAATACAAATATATACACCAACCGCATTCAACTAATTAGCTAAAAAGTCGAATATCAAGTTATCAAATCAGTTGAATGACAACAAAATAAAACTTGTCTACTCGTTACCAAATCAACTATAAGGGGCTATTTGAAATTCAACAAATCGGTCAGAAGGTGGTGACCGATTAAGGGTTGTTCCAAAACTAACCGGGTAAGAGGAAAAATATGTATGGGTCAGTAGTGTCGGACCGGATCAGACGTTAAAGGGTGAGAATCAAACACACTGACCGGCCAAAATGTCTGACCGGGTCAGTGGGTCGGACAATTTGACCGGGTCAGTGGGTAGGATATTTTGACCGGGTCAGTGGGTAGGATATTTTAACCGGGTCAGAAGCAAATCAAGCAGACCTGTAGTTTGAAAGTGTTGGATTATGCACTTATGTTGTGAAAGTTAAGCTTGAGTATATATGTTGTAAAATATCACGAGAGAAAGAAAAAAATCACATAGGGGGTAGGATCAAGATTTTTTTTTCTGTAGGGTCGGTTTTTTTCAGTTTTTCAATATTTGAGTGCATCTCAATTTGATGTTGTAATATTTGATTTGTGCCGGTCTGGGCATATAGTAAAGTACAAAAAACTGATAAAAACAAGTAACAAAGGTACAATATCATTAAACTCAAAAGTTGAAATAAACTAATATGTTTCAAGAATAGATATGTAAACTTTCTGGATTCAAATATATGTATCAAGAACAATAGATTGTGTATCAACAGAAATATCTCAAAAGATAATGATCAAAGAACAACGAATCGAGAGACTAACAAATACAACTTCAACTGTGAAAACTAACAATCAGCTTAACTGTACAAGCAACGATGAGTTGCTTGTATCTACTGAATGTTCAGAAGATCAACAAAGAAGATGATTGAACTCAAGATCTCAAGAACAAAGAAAACCCTAAATGGAAATCTCTAGAAAGCTTTGATCTGATCTTCACGGAGAGAGAGAAAGCATTATATATCCAGCAACCTTTCAGCACAGCCCATCAACAATTAAGAATGACAATAACGCCCCTTGAAGAATATAAACTCTCACAAAAAAGAAAAAACATTAATTAGAATTGAATTGACAAACAAATGAAATATATAAACTTTAACACCCACCCTCAATTCAATGCTTAGAACAAGTCAACAAGACCCAATTTCCCACATAGAAACTTGTGTTGACTAACTCCAAGACTTTTGGTAAAAACATCAGCAGGTTGATCATTAGTATTTATTTTTACAATTTTAAAAATACCTGCTAAAACTTTTTCTCTTAAGAAAAATAAATCAATTTCAAAGTGTTCGGTTCGTTCATGAAATACAGGATTAGCAGTCATCAATATAGCAGCACTACTATCACAAAAAATCTCAATAGGAATAGGACAAGATACCTTCATGTCATCAAGAAGCTTCCTAATCCATATTAATTCACAACCAGTAGAACACATTGCACGATATTCTGCTTTAGCAGAAGAACGTGAAACAGTATTTTGTTTCTTACTTTTCCATGAAATGAGACTACCACCTAAGTATACACAAAAACCAGTAACACAACGACGAGTAGCCAAACACTTACCACAATCTGAATCAGAAAAACCTTTTAATAGAAAATCAGACTGTTGTTTAAAAAATATCCCTTGACCTGGATTAGATTTCAAATACCTCAAAAGTCTTAAAGCAATTTTGAAATGAGATTGAAGAGGTTTATGCATATATTGACTTAAACATTGCACAGTATACGAAATATCAGGTCGAGTCAATGTTAAGTAGATAAGTTTTCCAATTAAAGTCTGATAAACAGTAATGTTTTCAAGAGCAGAATCTCCACTGTTCAAGATAGAACCATCTGACACTACAAGATTCTGTTCCATAGGAATAGCTACAGGCTTGCAGGCAAGCATACCAAACTCTTTTAACAATTCCAAACAATATTTTCTCTGATTTAGACACAAACCTTGAGATGTTTCAATAACCTCAATTCCAAGAAAAAATTTTAACACTCCCAAATCTTTAATTAGAAAACTTTGATTTAACGTTTGTTTAACTTTTTTAATTTCCTCTTCACAATTTCCAGTTATTACAATATCATCAACATACACAAGTAGTATCACAATTTTTGACTCAACAGATTTAACAAACAAAGACACATCATTCATGCTTTGATTAAAACCAATAGACTTAAGAGTGGATGTAAGTTTTTCATTCCACTGTCTTGGGGCTTGTTTAATTCCATACAATGACTTTACCAGCTTACAAACTTTACCATTGATAGTTTGAGACCCAAAACCTTCAGGAATAGACATATAAACATCCTCAAACAAGTCTCCATACAAAAAAGCATTATTTATATCAAGTTGAAACAATTTCCATCCATTTTGAACAGCCACAGCAATTAGGGTTCTAACAGTAGTCATTTTAACAACAGGAGCAAAGGTCTCCTCAAAATCAATCCCTTCCTTTTGACTATACCCTTTAGCAACAAGCCTAGCTTTATATCTTTCTATTTCACCATTAGCCTTATATTTGATTTTATAAAGCCACTTACTTGCAATAGCTTTTCTATCCTCAGGTAAATCAGTGATAATCCAGGTTTTATTTCTATTTAAAGCCTCAATCTCATTATTCATAGCATTTACCCAATTTATATCTTTACAAGCTTCACTATAAGTCCTAGGTTCAAGACTTTTATCAAGTAAAGAAAGGAAAGAAACATTATCAGAAGACAAATTGGCAAAATTCACATAACGATCAATTCCATATTTGACTTTTCCTTCAATAACATACTCATTAAATTTAGAAGGTAGAACTCCCACCCTTCCTGATTTACAAGAACTACCTAGGACTGTTGCATCACTGCCCTCAGGGACTGCAGAAACATCTGCACTTTCCATATCCGCATGTGGACTACCTGCGGTTAGATCAACATGATCCTCAACTAGGTCTCTCCTAAGATCTGAGTCACCTGGGTTCCTAGGAACACTAGCATCAGCAGTGGACTGATCAGTATCTATCCTTACACTGCTATCTAGATTGTCTAAAGAACCATTCACAGGAACCTTAGAGGGTATTGAATCAGATGTAACACCACTACTAGGAGAAACACTAGGAACAACACGTGACCCACCCTGGCTGGTAAGTCCATTAGAACCCTTCCCTTCATCATCGGGCAAAAAATTTTTCTCAGTCTCAAAGGTGTCAAAAAAATTAAGATGATTTATAGAATTATCAGATGATGAAATGTCAGATTTGGTTTCTTTTAATGGAAAACATTGTTCAAAAAATTTTACATCTCGAGAAAAGAAAATAGAATTATCATCCAAAGACAAAAGTTTATAACCCTTTTTTTCAAAAGAATACCCAATAAAGACACATTTAACAGAACGAGTATCAAATTTATGATTAGGATTTAAATTTGCAGCAAATGCAAGACACCCAAAAGATCTGAGATGATTAAGAGAAGGTTTTTTGTTAAGCAACAGTTCAAAAGGAGATTTCCCATGTAGAACAGAGGATGGAGTCCTGTTAATCAAATAGGTAGCAGTTAATATGCATTCAGTCCACAACTTAAGAGACAAATTACTCTGAAACAGCAAAGACCTGGCCACATTTAATAAGTGCCTATGTTTTCTCTCAACTATACCATTTTGTTGAGGAGTATAGGCACAGGAAGTCTGATGTAAGATACCATTAGTGTTTAGAAAGGTATTCAGTTCATTATTAACAAACTCAGTACCATTATCAGTTCGTACACATTTAATACTGAATCCAAACTGATTTTTAAGCAGATGAACAAAGCACTGAATATTATAAAAAACTTCATGTTTAGATTTTAACAAGTAGACCCAGACAGCCCTAGAATAATCATCCACAATAGTCAAAAAATATCGATGACCATACCTACTGGTAACTTTAAAAGGTCCCCATAAATCAAGATGTACAAGTTCATCCACTTGAAGGGATTTATGTTCACTAATTGGAAATGATGTTCTAGTTTGTTTAGCCCTTGGCATATTTCACAAGGAGAATTAAAATCAACTTCTTTAATTTGAAGATCATGACTCAACAGTTTTAAAACAGGAAAGGAAGGATGACCCATTCTAGAGTGCCACAACTTTACATCAGTGTGAGCAGACTTAGTACTGTTTTGACACATAAAATTATAAGACTCAAGATGCCTAAAGTAATACAGGCCATTCACCTGTTTACCAGTCAGAAGAACCTTCGTCCGGGCGAAGTCCTGAATCCAGCAATTAAATTCATCAAACCAACAACCAAGTTTATTATCTCTAGCAAGTTTATACACAGATAGGAGATTAACACTATATTTAGGAACAACTAACACATCTACAAGAATGACACTATCTGAAAGTTTGAGTTTCCCTATTGATTTTATGACAGCTTTAGTTCCATTAGGATGACCTACAGTCATATTATAGGTAGACACATCAATAAGATCAAACATAGACATTTCAGATAGCACCATGTGTTGGTTAGCTCCTGAGTCAATAACCCATCCCCTATTTGCCATAGGGTCAGAGCTAGTGACACCACAAAAAGTATCACAGTTACCGTCAAAGACAGTACCTGCCATATTAGAGATGCCTTGATCTCCATTAGTATGACTTCCAAGCAAAGACATAAGTTGAGCATATTGATCAGCAGATAATTGGAAAGACTCTCCTTTACTAGAGGAAGAATCACACACAGCATTGTTAGACTTAGGTTTATTTCCAGACCCCTTCCCTTTGTAGTTTGACGGATACCCAATTATATCATAACATTTTTCTATAGTGTGACCATTTTTATTACAGTTAGAACATTTTACAGATTGGTTTTTAGGAAAACCTTTTTTAATGTTACCAGCCTTAGCAACAAAAGCAGCAGGTTGAGATGGGTTTGATGAAGATACTTCTCTATGAGATTCCTCACTTGATATGAGAGCAAATGCATTTTTAACTGAGGAAAGAGGTTCTTTTGAAAGAATTGCAGATCTCAGAGGTAAGTATTTTTCATCAAGACCCATCAAAAATTGCATCAACCTATGATTCTGATTGAATTTAGAAACCTTGTCAGATGCATCACAAGTACAGATTGGCCGATCAGATAAAATATCCAGTTGTCTCCACATAGAAGACAACTTGTGATAATAGTCAGAAATTGAATTACCATTTTGTTATAGACAGTTAATTTGTTGATGCAATTTGAAAATAACAGACCCATCTACTTTTGAATAAGTTTCTTTTAACTCAGTCCAGACACTTGATGCACGTTTGGAAAAGATTTGACCAACAAACAATTCCTCAGAGATGGAATTAAGTATCCAAGACAAAACTACAGAGTTGCATCTTTCCCATTATCTACCAAGAACTTCATCAGTGGTATACTTAACACATGAACCATCAACAAAACCAAACTTATTTTTTACATTAAGAGCAAGTTCCATAGCATTAGCCCAAACATTATAATTTTCGGTACCTTTAAGTTTAATGGACACAATAGTCAGAGCCCCAGTATCACTAGCATGTAAATACAAAGGGTTACCAAAGTCAAGATTACTAATCAGGGTAGGAGACAGAGTGGGGTCAACAACAGCCATGGCAGTAATCAACACAGTCAACCAAAGAAGAACACAACTAGATGGAGCACACAAGCACACAACCTGCGAAACTCCTTCAGGAACCAGATACCCGGTCAATTAATTGACTGGCCAAGTATGAAAAGGAGGAGCAGGGATAATGCAAATACAATCACTACAAGCACTCAACAACAGAAATGCAATGCAGCAGAGAACAAGAACACATATAACAATGCAGCAGATAATAAGAACACATATAACAATGCAATCAGTACTGGTCCATCTAGCCCAGCCCAAATATGCCTAGAAATTGAAAGAACCAAGAGATAGGGATATAAGAAATTCCTTACAGTCGGTCCAACAGTACGAAGAATATTAGAGAGAGGGATAATACCCAAGATGCACAGCGGAAACAAACTGTTGTTTATGAATAGTACCTGAATAGCCTTCACTTAGGGCTATCCAGACACAAAGCAAGTACACGAGCCAGCAATAAGACCTTACACGGCCTTGAGAGAAGATTCCCTTTAAGAATACACAGCAACTCGTACAAACAGGGGTTAAACAAAAACCCTAGACTGAAGAAGATGCTTTAATGAGAGAACCACCAACTTACAGCCACTCTCCTGATCTAGGAGAAGAAATACCACAATCAAAAACACCGACGATTTGAACCCAGCCCAGAACACTGAAAACCCTAGATTCACCAATCGAGTGAATCAAGCAGAGTGATAATCGAGAGCATAAGGCTCTGATACCATGTAAACTTTCTGGATTCAAATATATGTATCAAGAACAATAGATTGTGTATCAACAGAAATATCTCAAAAGATAATGATCAAAGAACAACGAATCGAGAGACTAACAAATACAACTTCAACTGTGAAAACTAACAATCAGCTTAACTGTACAAGCAACGATGAGTTGCTTGTATCTACTGAATGTTCAGAAGATCAACAAAGAAGATGATTGAACTCAAGATCTCAAGAACAAAGAAAACCCTAAATGGAAATCTCTAGAAAGCTTTGATCTGATCTTCACGGAGAGAGAGAAAGCATTATATGTCCAGCAACCTTTCAGCACAGCCCATCAACAATTAAGAATGACAACAACGCCCCTTAAAGAATATAAACTCTCACAAAAAAGAAAAAAACATTAATTAGAATTGAATTGACAAACAAATGAAATATATAAACTTTAACAAGATACGATATCATTAGACCCTAAAAAGTACCACATCATATACTCATACACAATGTTGTAAATCAACTTTTAGGATTATCACTTGACTATAATGGTTTGAGTAACTTTTTGTTAAAATTTCTCCATAACCTTAAAATTGAAATCAACTAATATGTTTTAATATAGATTCAATCAATTAAATTATTAAAAAAATATAAAAAGACTTAAAAATTAACATATAAATCTATCTATTATAATAAAAGAAGGATTTAGATGTACATTTGACAATTTTATACCTCGTAACTTTAACTTTAACGCTTCTCTTTTTTTGTAAATTTATTATATAACCTACTAATAATATTATTTAATCCTTTTAATGTCAAAATTATTTTTAATAAACTAAGAAATAGGTCTATATTTATAAATGTAATTTATAAAAAAAACAATCTTTTATAGAATTTTTTTTTCAAAACATCAAACTTTTTTTAAAAATATGAAATATTCTAAAAGCAGTGTTTTTAGAAACAAAATTTCTATAAACCAAACTATTTAAAATTTCGAGTTACAATAATGAAGTTTTTAAAATGGGCTTTAAAATACCTTTTGTTTGGAACAAAATCTTTAAGCCTTTTTTTATACAAAAAGATTAAAAAAAACGAAAGTTAAAAAACTAATACCAAAAATTTATACATGATTTCAATCATAGTTAATCTCAAAATATTATTTTATAATTAATAATTTTTCACTACTAACTTTACTAAATAAGATATTAAGGGGAATTAAGATTTGCATGTCTCAAGTTAGAGAAATCATAAAGTCGCAGTTGCGAACCCAGGTAAGTCGTGATGGTATTAAATCGTCCGTCCAAATTCAATTAGGGGTAAAAAAAAGAATTTAAATTCAATTAGAGGTAAAAAAAATTTTAGTGTAAATTAGAAAATGCTAATGAGTTAAATGCATATTAAATGTGGTTTTAGTTTTTTTTTGAACGGCTAAGATCTTATGTGTAAACCTACCTTTTCGGGACTATGTATAAGGTCGACTACTCGACCGTCCATAAAACCCCCCCCTGATGCGCAGGAACCCCGTGGTTTTAGTTAAACATATAGGTTTAGTAGATTTAATAAAATTAACCTATTGGGTTATTGGTCATAGATGTTTGGCTTATTACTATAATTAAAAACAGACCTTTAATTTAATTTTACTGGTTAAAGATTTTCGAAACATTATTTGGATTTAACGGTCGTAAAGCTTTTCCATAGTTATTGACGTTAAAAAAAATACGAGATTGATCGAAAAACCATCACTATACTTTACATACAACCAAAATTCTATGCGGGACTGGTTGACCCCTCCCCTCCCGTACTAGGTTCGCCTACGAGAACACACTAGGTTACAAAAAAAATAAAAATCAAGCTAAATTTAAGCGAACCAAACAAACTGAATTGAACCGACATATGATCGAATTAAACTCGGTTGGTTTACAATTTTTTTTTGAACGGCTAACGAATAATTTTTAAGCCCGGTCACCCGGGTAAATCCATTGGCGAAAGGCCACCCATGCCCGCGAACACAGACAGTGCTGGAGACCCGGCTCACCCACCATTCCAAGGAAAACCCACCACCCAAAGGTCCACTGTGGTAAAATCCTTGGCCCACTTGAAGCATATTGCATCTAGTGAGACTCCAACCCATAACCTCTATTTTAGAAAGTCATAAAGTGTCTCCTCCTAAACCAGTTGATTTATAACTCATTGGCACAAACCAAACAGGATAAATCCGGTTTAAAACTAGCTATTATCAAATCTCTTTTTGGGGATTCGAGAAATTTGAATAGCCTCGTTCAAGATCCGTAATATGTGAATACTGACGTAATTACCACAAAATGTTTGGATATTTAAAAACTAAAAATGATAACGTTATGATGTCACGTTTACATCACTTTAAAACGTTTATAATGTCACGTTTACATCACCTCACAACGTTTTCACCGCGTACCACCGTTGACGACTGACCCCTTCAAGTCACCTTTAACACACAACCCCCACATTTCCCTATAAAACCCCACACACCACACAACACACAAATAACACACACCCTCAACAAAATAATAATATGCAACAAGCAATTCCTTACAAAGCATGGGCCCATCCGTCACACCATCGCGCTGTAGACATAAAACCAGCGCGACAGTCTGACGGATCCGCAAAAGGGTCAGTGCGAGACGCCGTTAAGGAAAACGGCGTTATAGTACTGGCTCGTACAGGATGCTGTATGAGCCACGTGATGAAGCGGTTGTTGATTGGGCACGGAGTGAATCCTTGCGTGTTTGAGTTTGAGGAGGAGGAGGAAAACGACGTCGTGGCGGAACTCGCAAAGATCGACGCCGATGGTTCGAAGCGGCGGGTGCAGTTTCCGGCGGTGTTCATTGGCGGACGGATGTTCGGTGGGTTGGATCGGGTGATGGCGACGCATATCTCCGGTGAGTTGGTCACGGTGCTTAAAGAAGCCGGTGCGTTGTGGCTTTAGTTTTGAGTTTTGTTTGTATTTAATTTGGTTGATTAATGTTGATTATTTTTATAGAATTTAAGAGTATTTTATGAATTTCCAAGCATTAATATATTGACAATGATGTTCGTGTCATGGTACATGTGGTAATGCACAGAGTACCAATGTGTAGTTACGTAGTTTTTGAGATTAAACTATAGGATTTCCCACGTGGTGTGATGAATTTTTAATTTAGATATTAAAAAGTTAGGAATATTTTGATTTAATTTAAAAGTTATGCTAGCATAAACATAACTAGCAAACATACCCGCGTGATGCCGCGGTACAACTTGGCTAAACAACTGCACTAAACAGAACTAAACATAAAAACTACACAATAACAAACTAACCCGGTTGAAGATGCATGACTGTTAATGGTTGTATGTTGTATATCTGGTCATGTTGCCTCCAAGACCACCACCTGAATTACCCTGCGCCATTCATTTTGACCCATCACCAAAACCGTCCTTTTTGACCCATACCAAATATCACCCGTTTTAACCCAAACCAAACACCATTCATACTGACCCATAACCAATACCACCCTTTTTGACCTATAACCAATACCATCCGTTTTCACCCATACGTCATAACCAATGCCACCCATATTGACCCATACCAAATTTCAATAGTTTTGAGCCATAACCAATATCACTGATATCACCCAAGCTGACCCATACCAAATATCAACCATTTCGACCCCTAACAAATATTACTTATTTTAACCCACAACCAATACCACAAAGTTGACCCATAACCTATATCACTCATTTTGACCATATCAATTCCATATTTTTTGACCCGTAACTAATACCACCACTTTTCACCTAAACCAAATATCAATCGTTTTGACCATAATTAATCCCACCCGTTATGACCCATAACTTATGCGCCTGTTATGAGCCATAACCAATGCCTCCTGTTTTGACCCATAACCAATACCACCCATGTTGACCCATACCAAATTTTAATCATTTTAAGTCATAACCAATATCACCCATTTTGGGCCATAACCAATATCACCCATTTTGGCCCATAACTAATATCACCCAAGCTGACCTATACCAAATATCAATGGTTTTAATTTTGAGTTAAACACTGATTCTAGATTTACAGATCCAAAATCTAGCTAGTGATAGATGATCCAATTAACAGCTTCATCTTGAGTCATTTATAACCTAATTTTGATGAAATTCGCTACTTGAGATCCTTAATACTACTTTTAATCGCTACAATATTCTTTTTTTTAACTATAAACCTACTCTATTAATAGATTTCTAATATCATGTAACACTTAAACACCTTAGAATCTGAACCAAAAAGAAAAACAATCTAGTTTACAATTGACACATGAACTAAAAAAACAAACAAAACTTAAAAACAAAGATATCAATATGGTCAAATTGGTTTGACCCATGACTCATTGTAATCTTCTGATCCATCTATTCAATTAACCAAACCAAAATTAACAAATCATCAAATCACAAAACTCAATTCATGCATAAGATCAACAAAATCCCAAAATTCAACACTCACATTCCTCTTTTTCCCACCGGAGCCACCACCACCGCCACCGCTACTCCGCCCACTCAACAAATCCAACCGCATACTATATAAATCTTTGGAGTAATATTTACAGTAACTTATAAAAAGATAAATCATAGTAGTCAAAGCCCAAAGTGACCAAAGGCGCGCACCTAGGCGCAACACTGTGCGTCCATCAAGGCACAAAGGTGGAAAAACTGGAAAAAAAAAACAGACCAAAATTTGAAGGGAAAAAAATACCAAAATTTGAAAAAAAAACAGTATAAACCGGTCTAAAACATCATAAACCAGTATAAACTATAAACCAGCCTAAGCCAGCCTAAAGCATGTCTAAAACAGCTCAAAATGGTATGCATATGCAGCTTGTTTGTCTCAGTCACATGTTTTTTAAGCACCTTGCGCATAGGCGATAGGCTCACCCTTTACGCCTTGAGCCTTTGACTGCCTAAAGGTAAACTACTTGATTCCTTAAAGTTAAAGAAACTAAACCTATAATAGGTTATTATAATAACTATCATGATCAGAAACTAAATGAGGATGGATAAATATCCATACTTAAAAGACGAATCAGTCAAGATATTCTATAGCTCATTTAAACAGGTTTTGCTTATGCTCATATGCAGATACAAATAATCAGCTAACTAAAAACACAGCTGTTTTCATCCTAGTGGTAAGTTTGTAGTTCAGAAAATATATTGAAATAGTGAAGACTGCTTGTTTCATACTAAATATAGATATTTTGAATTTAAAATTCGGACTGATGATTCACCCTAAAATTTGAAAACTTCCCTTCATTCAAACACTCAAAAGTGTCATCTTCTTTAAAAAACACAAACCAATCAAGATGTTGCATATATTTGAGTCATAAACACAGTAAAACACAAAAAGACAACTACCCAATTCCTGATAGCTGATTAACTAAACCTACAAATGGTTGATTACTTGATTATGAATTTATGATAGCTGTTCTAACTACAAACAAAATCAAGATACACAAGGACAACATCTTTAAGCTCATGATCAATTCAACACACTCTATATCTAAAATAGTAGGATCTTCAAAACAAAATGGTAAACTGAAAAGAGCACTTACAACCCAATAAGGCATGTTACGAACAGTCTCACTAACAGCAAGCCAGATGACACCATACCCACAGAAAGACGCAAGAACACCCACCAAAAGCACAACCCAAGGTGGGTACTTGTTCGATGCGATCCCAGGAAGAATACCAACATTTTCCCCCAAATCATTAGCAACACCAAGAATCGTAAGCTGCTGTTGCGAGAGACCCAATACAGATTTCAAAGTGTGCGAATACAGAGGGAAAGAGTAAGCGTTACCGGAGGTGATTTGAACCCACACGGCGGCTGCAAGACCCACCCACGGCGGCCGACTTCCGGCTTTTAGGGCGGCCAGATCCGACCCCAACCACCCCTACCCAACCACCTTCGTTCAAGCCGACACCACCTCCTTTAAAAAACTCGTCCAAATGCTCACTTGATCATCCGGAACCACCAAACACCACCACCACGCCACCGCCACCGCCACCACCACAACCTCCACCTCCACCGTCGTCAGATGCTGTATCTATAGCTCCATGTGTGTGTAGACCTGTGCTTTGAAGGTGGAGTTGCAGAATGAAGAAGATGAAGATGAAGAAGATGAAGAAGATGTTGCTGATGATGATGCTGATGATGATGATGATGGTGTCTGCGTGAATCTTCGTCTTCTTTATCAATATTCAACAAGTGATGAAATACCTAAAATACCCTTGGTGGTGGCACTGTAGCCACCGACCAAAGGTTTTAATAAGAACTAGGTTGATTCCCCGGCGCGTTGCGCCGGGCTTTTGTGTTACAACCTTATACTCCTATACGAACAGTACCATTGTAAAATAGACCAATAAAATAGAATCACCAAAACACACAAATTCAGATAATAGTTAATGGTCCTTTCTTTACCCAACTCTGCATTGATTTGTATCTCTGGATACACATGATAGTTTCGTACGATCCAAAACTTGAAGTAAAGTAAAATCACAAAACATATAAAGCAAAACCTGAGTGTCTCTGTAATTGAAATAGCTCAAATAAGGATTGAATTCTTGAATAACCTGCAACAAAACGTATCAAAATTCAAAACAGAGCAGTTTATACAAATCATAAATAGGCTATCATGAACTTATCAATCGATATGTAGATGACAGGACGAATTGAGAACTTATCAATCGATAGGAGTAGAAGACGCTTCGTTTCTACGATGACCGCGGGTGACGGTCGTGGAAAGCCTCCGACGCCGGTGGTTTTGAGAGAGTGAGAGAGATAGCAATTTATCCAAATCTGGCTCATTTCACCATCACAAACTTGGCTCATTTAAGACGAAGAGCTGCAATTTATCCAAATCTGAAACTAATCTAAAGAGATAGCAATGAGACGGAACTTTGCAGAGCACCACCTCACTCCTACATGGGAAGATATTCAGTGTAAAAATAAATACGAACCGCAAAGGGTTGTTTAATAGCATCTAATCTAAATGTTTGCAAACATATATACGAATTATCATACAACAAAAACCATATAGATTTGTAGCTCGTTGTATACTTGCATTTGTTCATGAATCATACATCATTATGTTAAAGATTAAAAACTCATTAACGGGATGTCATTATAGCAAACACACTTTCACCCATTTCAACCTAAACCGGCTTGATTGGACCCGTTTCAACCCAAACCCATTTAGCTTGTTGTATAGGTCAAATATTTGTTATTGAAAAGAAAGTTACCACAGCACCAGTATCCATGTGGCTAATATCAGCAGTGACACCAGGAGCATTGACAACATCATAAAGATGAAGAACCGAAACCAATGGGTTCATCTTCATTAACATAGCTAATGGCTGACCAATCCCTCCAGCAGCACCCAGTATTGCAACTTTGAACCCAGGGGCCCCACCCTTTGCTCTGCAATTAGCTCTCTCCAATACCGATCCTCCTTCCATATTCAGGCACAAAATCATAGAAAAAACAATAAAAGATCATTAAATCTGACAAACCCAGATGTAAAAGACACTTGTTCCTTAAAAAACTTCCAACAAACTGATATATTGACGTCTATGATTGGAACTTACATTTTAGAGGTTGTAAAAACAGATAGCATTTGCCAAAGGCCACTTGTAAGGCTTAAAGATACCAACTTATCCAAATTAAGCACTACCTCTTACTTATATTATGTTACAACTTGGGTGAATAATCATTGAAATGTATAGTATCCTCAAAGCCTTCCAAAAAGTTGATTTTTTGATATTAAACATACTGCATAGTGATAAAGCTTTAAACTTTATCCATATTAAAATTCAAATTTGTTAAGCAGTTTTACAGTAGACCACTGAAACTTATAGTATCATCAAAGCCATGTCTGCATTCCAAAAACTTGACCTTGAAAGTTTACACTTTAGCCAAATCAATCAATGCCAATAAGACCAATCCAGTTTTCACATAAATACATAACTATACAGTAGAACACTAACAAACAATAACAAATCATGAAATTAAGAAATCAAGTAAAGATTCTAATAGATTGTACATATTGAGCTTCGTCAATAAGCACCACCCAATAGCAAGATTCAAATTTAAGACAATTATGCAGCAGAACACTATCAAGAAACCAAAAAACAATCCTGAATTTGATAAACACGGAGCAGAGAGATAAATGTCCCAATTTAATCAGAATATGCTGTACATAAAACATATATTTAAAGTTCAATCATCGCTATGAGTTTATGACTATAATCATCATCTTTGTATAGGACCATAGCTTGGTATTGAGATCAGACTTTATTATGAATCAATACATTAGACATATAATAATATAATATCATCAATTCCCCGAAACCTCATGATCGCATTGTAACAGATGAAGAACCCTAAAATGGGTCATCTGAGCCAAAACATATAGGATTAAAACACTGATCAATTCACAAAAAGATACTAAATAATAAGAATCTTGAAAACAACACATAACACCAAAGTTTCAATTTGGGAATTAGCTCTTGAATTAAGCATCAAGGGGGAAACCTGAACATTTGAAGGGTGGAGATGAGCTGCAATTCCTGCAATTCGCTGATTGGCGTCCATATTCACCAGCTGCAGATTTGACAGCTGACAGATCGAACGGCTACCTCACGAAGGTCGACGATGTTGGGATGACGAAGGAGGCGAGTGGCGGAGATGTCGCGTTGGATCTGCTCCA
Organism: Flaveria linearis; assembly: GCA_024085815.1. Classification (NCBI taxonomy): domain Eukaryota; kingdom Viridiplantae; phylum Streptophyta; class Magnoliopsida; order Asterales; family Asteraceae; genus Flaveria; species Flaveria linearis. The sequence continues at coordinate 44,160 of JABSNV010000175.1, read as the reverse complement.
CCATTCCTTGATCCTTGATCTGATCCTTGTTGATGACCTTAACGGCGACGCTTTCGCCGGAGGGGTGGATCGGAGATGGTGGCGACGCTTTCGCCGGAGGGGTGGATCGGAGATGGGTGGAGGTTTAGGGGTCGGAGACCTGTATGCTGTTGCCACCGACAAAAGCGAATAAATAGAATAGAAATATATTACGAGCTGTAAAATTCAATTGATGTGAAAATAAGTGTTAAAACAATAAATGAATTGATGAAAATAATAACAAAGATAAGTTATATTTGAGCCAGCAATAAATTCATTGAACTTAAATACTAATAAATGTCCGGCAACTGTCAACTGCTTTAGGAGGAATTACCCTATAACTTTTCAAAGTGAAGGTTATGGGTTAGAGTTTCACTAGGTGCAATATGCTCTAAGTGGCCAAGGGTTTTACCACAGTGGTCCTTTGGGTGGTGGGATTCCCTTGAAATGGTGGGCGAGCCGGGTCACCAGCGTTGTCTGTGTTCGCGGGCGTGGGTGACCTTTCGACAATGGGTTTACCCGGATGACCGGATTTAAAAATTATTCGTTGGCCGTTCAAAAAAAATTATAAACATCAATATATTAAAAAAAGTTGTTTGTAGGGAAACATGTGGGTGATAATTAAGAGAAAAATGAAATTATGCCCAAGCCAATTTGTTTTTATTTTGTTAGATATTTAGTTCAATTAGTATATGTTATTTAGTACACGTGTTAAATTTGTAGTGACAATGTCACTATTATCCTACTTGGTTTTTAGCAGTAAGTTAAAGTTATAATTGAACATATTAACTGTTCATAAATTGATAGAAAATATTTTCAAATACAAAGAAAAGAAGACGTGATTAAATTAGAACTAATTATATATTCAATCAACGAGTATTTTGCTCGGAATTCGAATTAGATTTGAAAATACCAAAACTGAAACGACCTGAATTCAAATTCAAGTTTTGGTTTTATAATTCAATTTGAACCTAAATTCAAATTCTGGATTGCTAGACGATGAATGGAAAATGCAAATGTTGTATGGAATTCTATTACATAAAAGGTTGTATATATAAATGGTAGGAAAAAGTTCACGTGTTAATATCACAACCAAGATTATAAATCATCATCTAGGTTGTGTGACGGTGCTAATTTGACTTTTGGGTACAAAAAATTAAAAATCAAAATTCGGATACGTTAGTTCCATACTTCCATTTGACTAGAAGTAACCACAAATTGTCAAAATTTGGATACGATTATTATTATTTTATTATTATAGTTATTTTCTTAAGCGATTACGAGTTATCATACCTATTATACTCCACCTGATATACATCACAACTAATTTATTTTAACTTCAAATGACTTTGCCATTAAACCTAACCCCATCTCCAAAATTCAGATACGTAGGTTTCTTTTGACTTCGGTAATTCAAAAACTCAATGCGTCAATGGCTTGACTTTCTGGAAGAACTGACAAATTTGATGATTAAACAACTCACAACCGCTAGAATCATCAACATTTAGCCAATTCCGAGTATCCATATTCGACTTCTTTAGATAATTCTCAATCCCACAGTAACACAAACAGTACGGTGAAAATAAAAGATTTATGGCCCGAGCCGGAGGGTGCAAAGGACGGATCTTTTGGGTCCATTTTGTTGGTAACACCGCGAGACTGATGGAAGTTAAAAACACGCTCGATCATGGAGGCATGTTTGCATAGGATGGCTGGATCAGTTAGATGTTGCCGGAGGTTGTCGAGGGTGGCTGTTGGTGTATATCCACTGCTGTTGAGAGCAATCATGTCCAACAACAAGATAATAACATACAATTAGTTATAGTTTACAACTTGTATGTTACATTTGTAAATTGTAATGCAACTGTATTCACATATTTGATTAGGGATGTAGTGGTCTGCTGTTTTTAGGCATTATAATCTTTACGTATAACTAACATAAAGCAAAATACGAAATTACTTATCATTTGGAGTCAATGTGGAATGTTAACAACATACCGAATGTGAAAGAAGCACAATATGGAGCCTAAAATGAGATATTGGAAGAAACATAACAAACAAAAAAAATTCAAAATCCAATGCAAGCCCCAAGCTAGTTCACTGGTTAAACCAGTCAGCGTCATAACTGTGCAGATCTAAATAAAAACGATTCAAGAGTATTTAACTAGATAGATTGTAGAGTAAATTACCATTTGCATCCTTGTGGTTTGGTGATTTTGACAATTTGCATCCCTACAGTTTAAAAATCCTCATATACACCCTAACGTTTCATTTTTGTTCCCATTTGAATCCAAAACACTAACACCGTTAAATTATTCTGTTAACTTTTTATAAAATGACAAAAATGCCCTTAAAACCCCTAACCCACTACCCTTTTTTTCTCTCTCGCTGGAGTCAACACCTCCATCACCCACCCACCACCCGTCCACCACCCGTCCACCCACCCCACCACCCGTCCACCACCCGTCCACCCACCCCACCACCCGTCCACCACCACAGCCACCGCCGCCACCGCCACCGCCACCTCCGCCGTCGACGCACAAACAAAGCGACTCGAACATACCCGATTCTCCGCCAATCCAAGCATCAAAACTACCAACATAAGCACAAATCATACCCGATTCTCCGCCAATCCAAGCTGAACAACACCATCAGGATTACTCAATCGATCATAAGGATCTGCATAAGCCTTATCCAACCCAATGTAATAAGGCGAATCGTTCGCTTTCGCAATCGAATGAACTCTAGCCGACACATGGGGCCTACCGATGGAGCCACGCGACAGCAACAAATTGGACCGAGACGCCGACCGAGAGAGCTCCGGCAGGTTCGCCGACGACGGCACCGGCGATGGAGGGTTCGAGGTCTGATCCTCCGGCGGGTTGGGCGGCGAACGGCGTCGTTTGATGTAAAATTGGAGGCAGTAGAACATCGCACAGGGGATGACTGAACCTAGAATCAACCCACCCCTACCTTGTACAATCCCTTGTAGAGGTACGATGAGTCGCATACCTGTTGAGGAAGATTGAGGTTGTTCTCGAGTGTCGTCTTCCATGCCGGAGTTTTGGATTCTCCGGGGCCTCTTTGGGTCATCTGAGCCACCGGAGTCTCGCCGGCGATACGGTGGTGGTGTGACTATTGTGTGGTGAAAGAGTATCGGAAATTAGGGCTTGAAATGTGTGTGGGTGGGTCGGTGATCTTTTAGGGGTTTTAACCTACGGTGATGGTGAGGGGCTGTTACAGTGGTGATGCGTGGTGGTGTTGATGGTGTTGATGGTGGTGGTGATGGAGTGATGAGAGAGATAGAGAGAATGTATGGTGTGTGTTTATGTTTGAGAAAGAAAGAGAGAGAGAAAAGGAGTTTGTGGTGGTCAAAGGAGAAGAAGAAGATGACGTGGATGGTCCCATTAAATTGTATCAAGGGTAATTTCATCATTTTATAAAAAATTAACTGAATTATTTAACGTCGTTAGTAATTTGGATGCAAATGAGAAAAAAAAATTAAACGTTAGGGGGTATATGGGGATTTTTAAACTGTGGGGATTTTTAAACTGTAGGGATGTAAATGGTCAAAATCACCAAAACACAAGGATGCAAATGGTAATTTACTCTAGATTGTATATACAATTTCTTCGAAGAACAAATGCTAAAAAAGGTATACTATGATCCCTACATTATTGTACACTATCATTCAACATCTCAACTTCATCTTCTAATAACCACCTATTAAGATTTTTTTTGAACGGCAGACGAATCTTTACTTACCAAATTAAATCATTGTTTGGGTTTGAACTCAAGACCTCCCCTCTAAGAGGTAAAGCCTCTATCAAGTGGGCTAGTCCCATATTGTCATTAAAATTTTATTATTGTACACTATCATTCAACATCTCAACTTCATGCTTTCCCTTAGCTTATCTTTGAACTTGAATCCAACTAGGATTTACAATGTTCAAAGATCGGATAAATAAATGTAAAATTTCATGGGAGCAGTGGAGTGCATTTAATTGTATATAACATGGTGACTAGTTAATTGTTTTAATCAAATGCACCGGCGAATGTAACTTGGTCTAGCTTTCTGTCAGTACTTTTTAATAATAATATTTTCTGTTGGCCGTCAATTATTTATTTATTTATATATTTATTATTATTATTATTAATATTTTGCCAATGTTCAAATCTGTTCGCCAAAGTTGAATATGGGGTTAGAGATAACGAGCCCAGTATACAAGATGATATATTTTTTAATCCGTGGTTAGCAACAACGCTTCTAAAACATACAATAATTTTAATAATCGTTTTGAAAGAGCTTTGAAGTAGCCATCTTTCAAAAGGAGCTTTATCTGGTCTAATCCAACAAAAGGCTTTATTCGCGCGTGTAGTTCGTAAAATAATCAACAAAACGATTGGATAAAACCGTGAATCATGATCAATACCCTTTCAGGAAGTAGCATTCAAACCCAAATGGATGATTCAAAGTCACACCAAGGGATGGAAAACTAAAACAAAACACATAGAAATTTGACGGTTTAAACTAGAAATAGATGGTTCCGTTGGTGGGGAAAACCATATAACATTTGATCTAAATGTCCCCATCTCTTTAAGCTTGTAACATTAATACTAGGGTTTGGTTAAATTGACATCCCATTATAATAAATCAACACTCCAAAATTTCTATACGGGTCGTATAGCCTCATACGCGTCGTATAGGGGGTCGTATAGCCCTATACGGAGCGTATAACCCATCTGACAGCCCCCTGAATTTTTTCTTTTAGTCAGTGTCGAAATTAGCTATACGTGTCGTATAACCCTATATGTGTCGTATAGGGCTACTTGGGGCGTATAGCTCTCTGACATCCCCCCCCCCCGAATCTTCATCGTTTTCAGTGCATTCGACCCTATACTCCGCGAATGGATCCATACGCGACGTATAAGGGGTATCGATTTATCTAGGTGAGTGTTTAAATATTAGGACCCTAATAATATTTCTCTTTTCATACATTTGAAGATACATCCGATTTAACGTTTTCAGAGTGTGTAAGTTAAAATTTTAGAGGGTACATTTTAGAGTTTGATGCATTCCAAAATGTATAACATTTTTTTAATTAATTTCCAATCACTTATGTCTAAATTCTCATATGAAGTTACCTCCTAAAAACCTAAAACTGTTGGAGATCGAATCACACAAACATTCTTATTCTTAATTACTAATAAATACGTTACATCTCACTCTAATTGAAAAAAACAAAATAAAACGTGAACAGTGAATGGCAGAACAAAACATAATTATCTAATAATTTATACTCTAATCTATAACCAAATCAAACCGAGGGTAGAATTGTACTTTCCCTCTTCGAGCCACCTCTACGATTGGTCACAACATAGTACACACCCATGGCTAAAAGAACCACCAACACAAAACCAAATATTGCACCCACAACCCCACCGGCTCCAACTCTATTCTCATTCTTGTCGTTTTTAGGTTTGCTTTCCTCAGCCAAACTCGACTGCACCGTTGCTGCAACAGGCAACGGTGCACAACTGGACTTGTCACACGAGCCTGGAATGCTCGGTGGGTTTGCTTTTGGATGAAAGAAATTGTAGGCAGATGGCGAGAACGCCATTGGGTGCTCATAAACGAGCCCGTGTGGTGCTCTTTCTTGAGCCTTTGTAGTAGTGAATGAGATGATGGTTAAAAAACTAAGAAAAACTAGTAGGAAATTCATTTGTTTTGTTGTAGGTTTTTTTTTATGTTTTAGTGTGACTCAAATGCTTCAAGTGTTGGTGTATATATATGTGTGTGTATAGAGAGAGATGATCTATTCTTGTGTATTGGTGGTTGCTTATCCCTCAATTTTTGTGATGGCATTAAACTCTTTAAAAGGGAGCAAAATCATTGGTGCTTTTTTGATGAACTTTTATTTGTACACACCTTAAGCTAATTACTTAAATACCCCACAATTGAAGGGTCTTTCTCTATCGTATTTGCGTCAGATAAATTTAAACACGATTCATCTGTTTATTTGTGTTAAAAACGTATATATTAACTTGAATACACTTAAAGTTACTTGAACCGGGGAATCCATTAATTTAAACTAGTCAAACAAGCTGTTAAATAAGTTGGTTGGTTATAAATGAGTTGTAATCAAACGGTAAACGAGTTAAATAGGTTGTCGAGTTGTAATAAATAGATGAAAGGAGTTGTAAACGAGTGTAAGGGTCTGACATTATCAAATATATTTCGTATAAATTTTATTTTTAATTAGTTTCACAGATCAACATTTTAAATACATTTGTAAACACATGAACCTGAAAACAACTCATTTAGTTAAATGGCTGAACAAATCTATTCGGTAAACAAGGTAATAATAACAACTAAAAACCTGATTATTTTCATTTCGTATTTTATATACCGCTAAATCAAACCAGGTTGGTAAATAATTGAGATGATTAAAGATATCTTAAATATGATTAATGTTTAAACAAGTCGTGTGTTTTTAAAAGCAATGAATACTTGTATAATTAAGAATATATATTATACTTTAATCATAATTATCCATTGGATGGAAAAATTGAAAGCAATATGGTTTTTGCTTAGCTTAAAGGGCCAGCAAAGGTGAATGGGCTAAACATTATTTAAAGGGGTATGTATTCATGACATATGTGTGTGTAATTATAGTGTGACACCCTCTTTTGGCTTTCTCACCATTATTACAAACGGGAACACCATGATCGACCACAAATTAATGCATTTTCCTTTAGTCCCCATTTAACCATATTATGATTTCATTTTATGTAAAAAAATTCTTTGTTTCACTATTTTTAGAATTAAACTAGACATTGAACTTGACACGTCAGCAAACTACTAGTCGACTTGAGTCGAAATTACCTACATATTTTAAAAAATTAAAAGTAAACTGGTTAAACGAGACAAACCCACCACGCAGGTTGCCCGAACATGACCCATTAGTTAAACATGTATGCAAGTCCATTACGAAACTATCATGAATCCATAGGCAAAACTTGAACACATGAATTTCGTTTTAGGTACATGTCGTGTCAGAAATTCGCATACTTATCTGAAATATTAGAACATAAACGGACCTTATCACCTCTAGTTAACGAATATTACGATCCTGGTAATGCTTTAAAGGTCATTACGTATTCATACGTACTCAATGAGTATTTATTTTACTAGAATTACAAATTTTACTTTAAAGCATATTCGAAACCAATATATAAATGTTGAATGTTTGATATAAATATGAAGTTATTGTGGGGACATTTAACATTTGCACAAGAACCATGAGCAAGTCACAAGAATTGTGCCATGAGACCATCGAGTGCAATAAAATGTAGTTTCACTTTCGAATTAGGCCACCGATTTAATTAATGGATTCTACATGGTAACAAACGATATTTGTGTTTTTTTAAGTAATTTAGATGTATAAATTAAGCACTTATTAAAACTATATTGTTTTTTTTATATAGAAGTTCAAAAAAAAAAAGGGTAAATCAGATTACAAACGAATCAAGAGTTGTTGTCCATCTCATTAACGTTTCAAAAAAATGATATATTATAAGAGCGTTCATAAATTATCTAGTCAGAAACTTTTTTAACTTATCGTAACTATTTTTATATTAAAATCACTTAATGAGCATAAATAATCTAGTCAGAAACTTTTTTAACTTGTCGTAACTATTTTTACCATTTTGATCACTTATGAGAAAGAAAAAAGAACACAAAATGTTAAATGTCAAGTCCATATACCTCATTTCATAAACCCAAACTTGAGTGTTTTTAAGAAGACAGAATGTAAGACTAAGGGGCTGTTTGTTTTGGTGCTGACCCAGCTGACTGGGCTGACCCGCTGACTCGGTCAGCGGTCAGCCCGTTTGATTTCGGCTTCGAGCCTGGCTGACCGGGTCTCAGCTGCTGACCCGGACCTTGAAATCTCAATTGCTGACCGGCTGACCCACCGATCAGCCACCTCCCGAGTCCACCACCTACAGCAACCAAAACCGACTTTGAGGTCGGCTGCCACCACCGAAACCACGACCGACCATCACCACAGCCACAGTCACAGCCAACCACCGTCACCGCGACCAACACATACCACAGCCAACAATCACAGCCAACCACCGTCACCACCGGGCCCCTGCGGTCGAGGGTCGCGAGGTCACCGTCGACCACTTCCGCCAACACCTACAGCCATGACCATCACGAACCACCACCTCCAAAACCGACCTGCAATCGTTACTCCCGCCTTCGATTCATGCCATTTTGCTGTGTTTGGAGCGAAATCATCACCTCCATCGAACTCAGGGTGTCGAGGGGACTCGAAGGAGGCGTGTCACACGCTGGCCCTCGCCGGCGGCCGTCGCCGGCGGCCGAGATCGGAGGTCGACCGATAGAGGAGGGGGGAAAGGCTGTGAACGCCTCTCTTTCTCTCTGCCCTAATTTTCTTTCAACCCTAAAATGATAGAACATTTGCTTATATAGTGGTGTGAATTGATTTGGTCAGACGCATACCGAATCAAACAACCAAGTTTCAGTCAGACGCATACCCAGTCAGAACTTCTAACTGGGTCAGCTTCTGACTCAGTCAGATCTTACCCAGTCAGTTTTATCAAACAGCCCCTAAGAAGAGAAGTTGTGGAGGAGTTTGTGGGTAAGAATGACTCAAACGATGCATGCAAAAGGTAGATAAGAGAGAGGAGAGAGAATGGACACATGCTTAGTGCAAGCTATGATTTACCTGATTCTATTAGTTAGTGACGTATTGACGGTATCGTAAATTTATCAACGAACCTCATGATGAAAACTATGGATTACACGAGTAAATAAAAAAGAAAAAATGACATGCTTTTTTGAATATTATTACAAAAATTGCTAATGACTTTTGGCATAAAGTTGTTAAAGTCTTTATAGATTTATGTGATATAACGAAGATTTTTGGCCAATTTTTTGGTCTAGTCCACCAAATAGCAACTTTAGCTATAATCTTGAGAAAAGTTACCTTTAAGGCTCCGTCATATAGTGATAAAACTATGATTTCTTTGTCGGGGGTCGTTATATAGTTTTCTTTTCGGGAAAATGCCACAGAATAGTAACCAAGTTTTAAAAGTATTCTAATTTAGTCACTCATGTATATTTTTCTCAAATTAGACTATCAAATGATCAAATCGAGTCATCATTAAATTTTTTTATGTCTAGTAAGTAACGGTGGAGAAGATGTGGTGGTCAGAATTTGCAATATATAAAATTATATTAAAAAATAAAAAAAAACATGTTAATTATAAAAAAATAAAAAAGTACCTAAAATTTACGTCAACGTTTCATATCAGCATCAAAAGATAGAAAAAAGAGTAAATTACCATTTGCATCCTTGTGGTTTGGTGATTTTGACCATTTGCATCCCTACAGTTTAAAAATCCTCGTATACACCCTAACGTTTCATTTTTGTTCCCATTTGCATCCAAATTACTAACGACGTTAAATAATTCAGTTAAGTTTTTATAAAATGATGAAATTACCCTTGCTCTCTTTCTTCTCCTTTGACCACCACAAACTCTCTTTCTCTCTCTCTTTCTTTCTCAAACATGAACACACTGACACACATTCTCTCTCTATCTCTCATCACCTCCATCACCACCACCATCAACACCACCACGCATCACCATCACAACCACCCCTCACCACCACCGTAGATTAAAACCCCTAAAAGATCACCGACCCACCCACACACATTTCAAGCCCTAATTTTGATCATGCAACCCCAACAAAAGAACACCCAATTTATCAGTCACCGCCTCATCACCGTCGACCCCACTTCCAGCTCGCAACAGCCTCATCTCCTTCACCACCCTCGCCGATAAAGTCTCGACCCACCTCAAAACCTCCGGCGTACGGGTACAACAGGGGCTATCGTAGAAAGAATTCGCCCGAGCCTAAGCTGAATTCGGCTTCGCATTCCCACCGGACCTCAAAGCCATTCTATCCGGAAACCCAATATTCTACGTCGACGAGAATCAGATCTTTTGCTGTGGGTTTGATCTATCGGATTTCTTCGACAGAGAGAAATCAACGTTGTTCGCAAAGTCCGATCCCCAAAACGTAATGAAACAGCGTTCAATTAGTCAAAAATCCAACGTAATGTCGTCGGGGATCTCTCGCCGGAGCCTTGACGCGGTGGCCGGCGGAAGAACGCCGAGATGGGTGGAGTTTTGGAGCGACGCCGCCGTGGACCGCCGGAAGAGGAGCTCAAACTCATCTTCTTCGTCGTCGTCTTCCCCCGATCGGTACTTTGAGATCCCAAGATCCGGAGTCCCGAAATGGGTCGATTCGTATGTGCAGCAAATCGGGTCGGTTTTGAAAAACGGTGGGTGGGCTGACTCCGACGAAGCCACAACCCACGCCGCCTCCATCGCCGCCCCCACCACAACCCACAACACCTCCACCCCTGCCCCATCATAACCCACACCGCAAATCGGGTTAAGAGACAGAGAACAAAAATGGTGGTGGTGGCTTCTTTCTTGTTTCTTGTATATGGTGGTGGCTTCTTCTTTCTTGTATATGGGTTAAGAGACAGAGAAAGAAAGAGTGGGAGTGGGTGGGGGTGGGGGTTTGTGGGTCAAGGGTTAAGAGATAGAGGGAGAAAGAGAGAAAGAGAGAAAGGGTAATTTCGTCATTTTATAAAAACTTAACTGAATTATTTAACGTCGTTAGTAATTTGGATGCAAATGGAAACAAAAATGAAACGTTAGAGTGTATATGAGGATTTTTAAACTGTAGGGATGCAAATGGTCAAAATCACCAAACCACAAGGATGCAAATGGTAATTTACTCTAGAAAAAAATATTTTCTAATTGAAACCAAAAGTATAACATGCTAAAAAACATGTTAAGGCTTTTAATTTATATAAAATATAAAACTGAGTGACCTAACTAAAACATTTTTAAAACTTGAGTTACCTAATTGGAACACTTCTGAAAGTTGGTTACTATTTTACAAAGTTACCCATTTTCTTTTATGTTGACTATATACACATGTATTCTAAATGTTGTTTTCTTAAAATTTCATATTCTTTAAAGAAAATCCTGACGGCCAGAGGTGTCATGACCTCTCGACCCTTGGTTTGTTGTTTGTCACTTCTACTTACATGCCGCGCAATTAAAATACCTAATTTTAGAGGTGCATGAAAATTTGGTTTTTGAAATCGGAGCTGATGTTTAACCTGAAACAAAACAGGTTTGGCTAAAACTGTTTTGGAACCAATGGTTTCGAAACCGGACCGGACCAGCCGGTCCGACCGGGACCCGCTGCCTTTGCCGGTTCGGTTCGTTGGTTTTAGACCGTTTTCAAAATAACGGCCGGTTCGCGCGGTTGACCGGTCCGACCGGAACCGGCGAACCAGGTTGAACCGGTTTTTGGATTTTTTTTTAATTTTAATAGAAAAATATTATTGGATATGGATTAAGGAACACTGGTTCGTTAATTTGGACTATGTTTAATTGAATGATATGTATTTTGGATGTTGTTTTGGATTAAGGAACACCGGTTCGTTAATATTATACCTTATACATACACACTAAATATTTGGATTTTTTTATATTTTTTTAAATATTTATGACGTCATCCGGTTCGTAATCCGGTCCGACCGGTCCGACCGGTGAACCTCTAGGCCGTCCGGTTCGCTTTCCGGTCCGGTTTTGAAAACATTGTTTGGAACCGAACCGATAGTAGGAACCCCCTCAACTAAAACTGGTGCGAAACCGACTCGAATAATTAAAAAGAAAGAAGAAAAAAAAAAGGTAGTAAGCAACTAAGCACTAAAATAGGTTTACAGAATGTTGCTATGCTGGGACGCAAAGCCCATGATCAATGGCAGAACAACAGACCTAGGCCCAGTTGAAACATGAGCCCAATCAGACTCCCTCAGGGCTCAGTCACTAATCAGTGTAGAATTGCGTCAACTTTGGCCCACAGAGTGTTTGGTACATAATCGTCGCTTCCTTTAAAGCATTCACAGTTGGTTCTTAATTTTTATGTACGTGTTTGTCCAGGATTATAGGAGATAGTTGTGAGTGAAGCAGAAAGAAAATTTATGAGGGTTGTACCGTGATTTCCTATATTTGGGGAATCACGGTATAATCCCCGTAAATTTTTTAATATTTTTAAAAATGTTTGTGAGTGAATTAGAGAATAATAGTGATGATAAAAGAATAAAAAATATTATTTAATTAAAAATTAAAGAGAAAAAATAAATATTTTTAATGTAATAATAAAAATGGGGATAAATGATGGATTGTGAATGCTCTTAAACCACCATATTTACTGTCATTTCGTACATTGATTTGAATAAACTTGATTGTGAAAGAAAATTAGAAAGAAAAAAAATAGTGTGTTATAGATACATCTATTAGTTATCAGAAAACCTCATCTTTCTCTCTCTCTCTCTCTCTCTCTATATATATATATATATATATATATATATATATGTATGTATGTATGTATATATATATGAGAGAGAAAGAGAGAGAGAAATGTCTTAATAATCCAAATGTATGTTCTAATAACCAAAGCCAAAAAATATACATGTATAGTATATAAAAATATATGTATTTTTAGTAGGAAAATAAAAGAGTTATATATAATTGGAACAACCTATTTGAAACCCACAAATTCGAATCAGAAATGAAAACAAATTAGAAGCAATAACACTAAAATAAATTCAAATACAGTCTTTTCATGTCGAACTAAAATAAATGAAAGCTTACCTCACTTTACCCTAAGCTTTATGTTAGTCACGAGAAATGCCCGGTGAGATCTCCAAGGTTGAGTTACCAAACAACTCTGTTGAAGCTTTCTATGAAATATATTTTGCCTTGAGAAAATATAAAATAGAAAAAAGAGAAAGTTTAACCACCCCAAGAAACTTTTTGTTAAAATAAGCTCTCCATTAGATTAAAAAATTAAAAGTAAATACAAACACATAAAGTAAACAAATAAACAAAATAAAATAAATGTGTGCAAGCTACAATGACCTAACACGTTTCGCTGTTAATATTAATATTAATACTATTAAATTAAAAAAATAATTAAAAATAATATCAAGTGCAGTGTACACCACACAACCTTTTATCACCCACCTCATCAGCATTAACATATGACATATACCTTCATACTTATCATTTATATAATTATCAGGACAATAAAATATTTTCTAATCGACAAACTTATACATTATCTGTTCATTAAAATATTCTAATTTATTGTTTTAGAAATAAAGTCCACCGGAAGAATTGCAATACTAGCCAGCTAAACAGAAAGGGTATTTGGATGTGATTTTAAATTTATTATATTACAAATAAAATTGATTTAGTAATGAGTATGATGATGACTTTATCTATTGTTTAGGTCTGGAACAATAAAAGATTAGTAAGTATAAAAGACTTGATATTACCTAATAGTAACTAAGTTATTTTTTTTAAAAAGTCGTTTAAGCTTTTTCCCTATTACAAAACTTCTCAAGTTTTAGTATTTTTTTTTCATTATAATGATATTATATAAGTGTTAAGTAACCTACATGAAACATATATAAAACTTGATTGATATTTTTCCATCATTTTTCTCAAGTATAACATGTTCCAAGGCATTTGTTTGTAAAAAAGATCATTTAATAAAAATAAGTTTGATAATTGTTCTATGTTAATCTTTCAGTTTAGATAACCGTAAAGTATTTAACAATAATAGCACAATATTCATGATTTTATCGGTTTTAGTTAGAGAAAACTACTAGTGAGTTCATTCGGACAGTGTTTATTATTGTTTGACAATTCTTCTCTTTATATATATTTTACATGCATTGAGTGTTTGTTTTTAATACATTATCATACATTTTATTATCCAACAAGATTTGCGTAAAAACCTAGAGGCTCGATTTATACATAAAGATTTACATAAAAACGTATACAGACTCAAATTCATATCGACACGTACATAAAAATACAAACGTAAGAAATTAGATTTTTTAATAAAATTTTACATGAGTAAATCCGGGACTTTAAAAACTTGATGGTTAAAGTGACATATACAAAGTTTTAAAAAGTTTTAGAGAGTTAAAATGTAATAATTAAACTTTTTGTTTTTGTGAGACAATAATATACATTTTAATATAGGTAAATAAAAGCCCAACTTTACAAAAGAAAAGTAGGATAGAAACGAGTCATGTCGAACCCGACCCCGAGGCTCTGATCATCTTAAGCTTAATCTTGACTCACATAATTTAATTAAGATCAAGCTCAATCGTTTATTATTTTATTATTATATTTATAACTACTTTTAAATATATTTATAATAATAATAATAATAATAATAATAATAATAATAATAATAGTAATTATAATAATAATAACAATAATAGTAATTATAATAATAATAATAACAACAACAATAACAACAACAACAACAATAATAATAATAATAATAGTAATCATAATAATAATAATAATAATAATAATAATAATAATAATAATAATAATAATAATAATAATTGTTATTATATATATTCAAGAACTAAATAAAAGTTGTTTAATAATAAGTTCATTTAGGTTTAAAAGGATTGTTAAGCTTGATATGTAAATTAAGCTTTGTCTCAGAAACTTGTTTTTATTCAAACTTGACTTAATTTGGTATTTAGTCGGGTGATCTTGAGTAGCTTATAGACATTTCAGTAAATACACAAAAATTAGTGAAATAAATATAACACTAAACAATTAATCTTACTTAACGATTTATATGTCAATATGGAAGTGTAGAAAGTTAATAAATCTTTTTTTCCACTATACCTTCAACAATCAGTAATCATTATTTTGTATGATAAAGCTCGAAAGATGTAAGCCACGAGTAGAGTGTTATGATAGACATAGACGTTTTTCTAATATATTGTAGTTGTTAAAATACTAATCGTAATATATTTGACCTTATCTTGTTATAAGATTAATAAAAGACAAGATAATGAAAGTTCTAGTTGTTTAGAGAATATGCTTATAGGATAATGGAAGCTAATTCATTAAAAAAGATAAAGAATAATTGATTCCTTTTAGAGTGACAAAGACATTAATATTGGGGTCCGTATTTCTTTATTAAACCAAAAAAGGTGTTTTTATCATGTCTGAAGTCACTTAATCTTGTCTAAAGTCACCTAATCTTATCAACTATGATTGTTGTAAACTTTGATATATTGAAAATGTTAAACACATATAGTCTTTGTAACTTGATTTGTGGTGATTCTAGTAATCATACAATAATAATTTAAGCATCGATGGGTAAATCCATTAACGAAAGGCCACCCACGCCCGCCTTCTAAGCATCTATTATAAAGAGACATATTGGTTTGGTTAAATTGGATTCAATTGCCATTTTTCTTTGTCGTTAATCATCAAAACGAGTATTAAGGAAACTAATTACGTATTTATAAAAAGTTACGAACCTAGCTAACTCAAGGTATCTAGTTTATTAAATATAATTCCACTATCGTAAAAATCATGACAAAATTTTGTTATTGATATTTCATTCCAATCAGACCGCGATCTTGAGAAAAATTAAAATTTAACAAAACTATGTATACTATACATAAGTGTTAAAAATATATATTCCTTTGTTTTTATATTCCTATAGGCGAATTAAGAAAATATCATAAAATAGTAACCAAAAACGTTCTAATTTAATCACTCATGCATATTTTTTTCAAATTGAACAACCAAACGATCAAATCGAGTAATCATTAAATTTTATTATGTCAGGTAAGTAACGATCGTGAGAGTCAGAATTTTCAATATATAAAATTATATTAAAAAATTAAAAAACATGTTAATTATGAAAAAATAAAAAAAATGTATCTAAAATTTACATACATGTTCCATATCAGCATCAAAAGATAGAAAAAAGTATTTTCTAATTGAAACTAAAATTATAACATTCTAAAAAACATGTTAAGACTTTTTAAATGTATATAAAATATAAAAACTGAATAATCTAATTGAAACACTTTTAAAACTTGAGTTAACTAACACTTTTTTAAAATTGGTTATTATTTTACAAAGATACCCGGTAAATTATTAAAAACATT
This sequence comes from Flaveria linearis, assembly GCA_024085815.1. Classification (NCBI taxonomy): domain Eukaryota; kingdom Viridiplantae; phylum Streptophyta; class Magnoliopsida; order Asterales; family Asteraceae; genus Flaveria; species Flaveria linearis. Next base: position 28,012 of record JABSNV010000175.1, on the reverse strand, counting down.
TAAATGTACATGAAATAAATGTTTTAGCACCCATATATCTAATAAATAAAATTAAATAACAAAACACCATAAAACACTTCAATAAATTAACAACCATATTTCATGAATTTTACGAACATGTACATGCTCTTAAATTCCATATCTCACACCATTTGATCTTGAAACCATTAGACAGCAAAATCAAATTTAAAAAAGATAGAAAAAAAAAAACACACACACACACTTGAATTTTACAAATTAAACGAAACTCAAAAGAAAATACAATTACAATAAACGAAATATTTTCCATAAGATATCTACAAGCCAAGAGCCACATAGATGAACATCTTTCAAGCTTAAGCGTTGCTTCTGAATGACCCGAGGGCTTTGATCGCGGCGGCTCTAAGAATAAACTGGTGGTAGACCGCGGCGGCAAAGGCTCCAATGAACGGTCCAACCCAGAATATCCACTGCAAATGTGACATCAAATATATGGTTCATATATGTGTTGTAACAATTGAATTTTAGTAATTATATATATGTTTGATGAATTGGGAAAAAGATAAAAATATTCTTACTTGATCATCCCAAGCCTTCTCGTTGTTGTAGATCACCGCGGCCCCGAAGCTTCTGGCGGGGTTGATGCCGGTGCCGGTGATAGGAATGGTGGCTAAGTGAACCATGAACACTGCAAATCCTATGGGCAGTGGTGCCAATACCTTCATGTTTCAATTTTGTGAATTAGAATGTTAGTATCTATAATTTGAATATGCAAACGAAATTAGGCAAAACTATTCGAGTTACTTAAGATCGACTTGTTAAAAGTTGAACTGAATTAAGTTTAAACGAGTTTGAGTATGAGTTCAAAGTTAAATTAGAATTCAATTAATAAAAAAATTCATTTAATATAGAGCTTTGATTAGGTTTATTAGTCTAATAAGATTATTATTTTTACAAATACAATCAACTTTATTTTCTACTTCCATATTTCTAACTATATATACAACTAATATTATTATATATTTAATTTTAGTAAAATAATATATTTGAAAAATAAGACACAACTCGAGTTGAAAATTTACTTATAAGCCAAAATTCCATATTTTGATAGAGTTAAATTTACTTATAAGCCGAAGTCGAGATCTTTAATTTAATGAGTTGAGCTTATTTTAAATGGCTTCTTATCAAAAGAGCTCTACCCGAAGTATTTAAAGTAAACAAGTTAATCTCGAGCTTAAAGTTTTTTATTAAACCATTCAAGCTAGAGCTTGAGATTTTTTTGAGATTTTTAAATTAAACAAGTCAAGCTCAAGACTAGTTCGTTTTGTGCAAACAAGGCTAAAAAGAAAGACGATAGATGAGGTACTTACAGGAACATGGGAGTCTCGTGCACTCCTCTTAGGATCGGTGGCGGAAAAGACAGTGTAAACAAGGACAAAGGTGCCGATGATCTCAGCACCGAGCCCCGTGCCCTTGTTGTACCCGTCAGCTAACTCGTTAGCTCCGCCACCGTACCTGTTGTAGTACGAGCTCTGGAAAGCCTTCACCAAACCCACACCGCAAATCGCGCCCAAACACTGCGCAACCATGTACCCCAACGCCCTGATCAACGATACCTTTCTAGCCAAAAACAACCCGAACGTCACCGCGGGGTTAATGTGTCCTCCTGGCGCATTTTAGCAACCACCAGTCAGTTACAACAACAATAAATAAATAAATATATAAACTTTATAGTAGAATTATAGTTGTTTATATTTTTTGAACGACCAACGAATAATTATTGTTATTGATTGATTTACTTACCGGATATACCGGCAGTGCAGTACACAAGTATGAAGATCATGCCCCCGAAGGCCCACGCGATCCCGAGGATGCCAACGCCACCGCACTGGTCGGTGTCAAGGTTAGGATCGGTTTGGCTTTTGTACCCGATGACGGTTAAAACGGTTACATAGAGGAAGAGGAGAGTGGCAACAAACTCGGCTATTAGGGCGCGATAGAATGACCATTTGGTGAGTTCATCGGCGTCGAATAACGGAGCCGGAGGCGGGTCCTGGTAGTCCTTACCAGAGTACTCGCCTCCGGGGCCGTGGTGCTCTGTCACCTCGACGTCTTTAGTCATTGCTATTGGCTAATGGGTGTGTGGGTGAGGAGATGTGGAGGATGAATAGTTGTGTGAGTGAAGTTGTGGTGTTTGTGTTGTGATGGTAGGTATTTATGGTGGTGGTGAAGAGGAAAGTAAAGCACAATGATTAAAGCTCAATTATTGAGGGCTTAACATATATTATAGTTTTTAATTGTTAAACTTTGTTATAATTTAAATTTTTACTTCCTTAATATTTGTAGATTCCTAGTTGTCGTGCATCATAAATTTGATTGTGGTTTTATTAATATTTCCTTTACCAGTTTTTATTATTTTTTAAAACATATTTAACTATACTATATATAATTCATTTTTCACGAATAATAAGATATCCAAACTAAAACAATAAAATTTTGTACCATAGTAACCGTTTAAGTCCTAGAATTTATAAATTAGCAGAGTGATGGGTCTTCTTTTTTAAAAAACTATAAAGAAGAAGGATAACTGTTTTACTTATTCATCTGTTTTTTGCTTTTTCAAACATACCGTGAATTAAATAGGCAATAATCGGTCGACAGATCCGTTAGCTCGTAACTAAATTGAAAATATGTTTTTAAGGTTTTAACAGGTTCACTTAAAACCAACACATTTATTATAGATTAATCCATTAGCTCGTAATCAAATTGAAAACATGTTTAAGGTTTTAACAAGTTCACTTAGAACCAACACATTCAATATAGCTTGATCCATCAGCTCGTAGTCAAGTCGAAACACAAATTTTTCAATTAACCAATCCACATGCTTGTCCAGTGTGATTTCAATTATTCTTTTAAGTAAATACAAAGTTCATTCAATGGAAAAATATTCTGAACTCGTCATCGGTTTCATTTCAAATTTAAAATCTGTAATCTTCTATTGAATACTACAAAATTTGTACCCAATTTAATAGACATATTTTAGCATAACTTAAAAGCTTCATTCTTGGACAAACACAACATGTGGATAATAAAACATTTTTACATATATTCATAAGAGGAAGCCGTTATTATTTTGGTTTGTTTCAGAAATATTTGCCGCCCGTTATAAGAAAAATAATAATATTTGGTCACTCTCATGGTCCCGCAAATTCTGCCAACGGCTCTTTTACATTAATTTTTATGATTTTGTGTGTCGCTTTAATTCAACGGATTAAAATGTTTTTGATTTTCTTATGTTTTTTTTCCAGTGAATAGACTTTTTCATTTTTTACATTTACTTGTTAGAGTCATCACATATATACTTTACTAGATTTAAATCCATAATAAATTATATATCTATATTAAAGACTTTTGTCGGTGGTTACAGTGCCACCGACACTCTTAACAAAACCCTAATCTCCTCTGCCTCTGCCAATGATCCACAATGATCCCACACAACCGATCGACCTCCCACCCCTCCCTCCGCGGCGCCGCGAGGTTCACTTCACGGCCCCATCAAGCGTCCGACGTGTGCTGATGAGCGCACCCCTCTCCATGATTAAAGTACAACTTCCGCCCCATCAAGCGTCCGACGTGTGCTGATGAGCGCATCCCTCTCCACCGAGCTCCGATCAAAGTACAAGGTGAATGTTGGGATCAATCCCTCGACGGTTGTTGTCACGAAGCTGAAGCTTGATAAGGGCCCAGAGACGAAGAAAGAGATTGGAGATTCGTTAATCCTCAAATCTGTTATCATTCGACTCGATTCTCAGCAAAATCCAGGTGCAGATTCACTCATACTCCTTCAAATCGATCCATCTCTCACTTTATATATTCATATCCTATGCAGTTTTCATCAGATTTGTTATTTGTTATCGTATATGTAATGATTTGTTGTTTATTTTCCTTTTCGTTAGGGTTTTGGTATATTCAACAATGGCAGCTCCGGCAGCGGCACCGCAGCAACCTGTCCCTGCTCAAGTTGTATGTATCGTTTTTTTGAATCTTCGTTTTTTGATTGCTTATGCTGTTTATGTGGATGTGTTTGTTTTTGAAAAAGATGGAATAAGTTTGGTTTTATGGTGATTGTATGACTTTTAGCTTTGAAATTACGTTATGAAGTTTATTTTTTTTTGTCGTGTGGCTGATTTGGTTCAGGATTATTGTGTTTGTTATTTTTATGTTATGAATGTGGTTATGATTTGTGTTCCAAACTGCCAAATTTAATTGTATTTTGGGGGAAACAAATCAGTTTTGTAGAATGTGTTGGACTATTTGCTAATATCTTATTGGTGTTTAGCTGTATTGTTAGGCAAAAAGGCCTTGGTTTTGTTGTTTCTTGTGCTCTTTAGCTTCTTAGTAATGACATACTTGGTATTGGAATCTGTCTGTTTAAATGAGTGAGCTTTAACATATTTTCAATTCGATAAGAAAAAAAATATCAAGCAGTCATAATAACACGTTTTCAGAGTTTCTTGTGTCACCTATACTTGGCTTCTTCATCTTTTCACCTATATCTAGGCCAATGACTATCAGGGTTTAATATCTAATGATGTTAATTTATGATTTTTTATTGATGTTAGTTTTATTTCAATGGTTTATGCTGATAATCTTAGCTTGAGCCTTGATGGAATATGATTGTTCAATTTGTGTTGGTGGATTGATGTTTATATTATTGTTGGGTTATTAATCATTGATTATGCAAGTGATTTGTTTAATTAATATGGTGTTGTTGATCTTATCTCATGTAAATGATAAATGAAATCAGGATTTTAGTATGAATTTCTTGCCTCTTTTAATGCTTTATAAAAATACACCATACATAAACAATTGATTAAAAAAATATATCTGTGCAAGTCTTAAGCTTGATGACTTATTTGGCTTTAACCCTTAATGGTGTTTCACGGATTAAATAGTAAGGCCATTGATTTTATGCACTTGATTTGTGATTATATGTTGTAAATCAAAAGCTGCTTATCAAATATTCTGATTTATGCCTATTATTTGAAGGCTAAATATTTCATTATACATGTTTACAATCGCATCCCGTTATTCCTATATTATTATATTGTTTGCAAATTGCAATAACATACTTATATCCTGTATATCCTGTGTTCTGGTCATAAATAGGTTGGCAATGCTTTTGTTCAGTAGTATTATCATATACTACATCAGTCTCCTGGTTTAGTTCATCGGTTTTATCAGGACATAAGCAAACTTGGACGCCCTGAGGATGATGGTTCTATGAGCATATAACTACCATGGACGTATGAGTTTTTTCTATCTTTTATTCATATATTTATATCTATGTATGATAATTAATAGTTTGATATTATATTCTTTATGCATTTGTTTTTCAACATGACTGGCTGCTGAAATAACAATGTTAGGAGCAATGTTTTAGCATATAATCTATGCATTTAGTTTTTAAGAGGTTGGAGTTCACATTTTTAAAATTTATGTGAATGTTTTAGGATTGCATTTATGTTTGATTCCCTTGATTCATGATTGGTTAGCTAAGTAATCTTTCCATTAGCTATAGGGATTAGGAGATTAGAGATGGAGAAATACCCTGGTGTTTCTTGATGGAAGGTAGACTAGCTTGAATAGTGAGTTAAAGGAGCTTAGCTGAAAAGCTATAGTTAGGTGAATCTTGCAACTAACCGCATTGTTATGGGATTTTTCTGATGTGTGGCTTAGAATCTGCATAAAATAGGTGCATTTACATGTGATATTATACAAGAGGTGATTTTGTTGGGTCTGTTGAAGAGATTGTGTTACTAAATGTTGCAATGGAACTTTTACTTTGAACTTGGTAAATGAAATGCACATATCGTCTATCAAGTGTCCATCATATTGATGATACTCATGTAGGGGTGTTTAAGGTAATGTGTACATGCATTTGGTTATATGTGTTTTTTGTGGATGTTTTCCTCATAATGGGATGTCAGATCTTAAATGTGGTGATTCATTATGAAAATTTTAAAGAAGGTGTAAATTTTATTTGTATTGTGCAGCTCTCAACATTATGTTGATTACCTTAGCGCCTGAAAAAAATGTTAGATTATGACTATGATGATCAAAACATAAATCCGAGCCTCGGTAAGAGAAAAGGGGTTTGTTGTGTTTCAAGTGGGTTTTCTAGGTTTTGGTGGAGGTGTCGGTGGCGGTCGGCGATGATGATGAATCTGTCGTTGTCTGAGTGAATCGAACGAAGGTTGAAACTACCGTATCTTGGCGGGGTAATTTCCGGAGGTTTCGCGGTGGAAATTGGTGTTTCTACCGTTGAAGCAGCCGTGATGTTTGCAGCCATGGCGGTTTGTTCATCTTTGTTCTGATTATCATTATTAACAGATCTGAGCCTTATTTTGTTCTTTTCATGGTTTTCCAGTTTGTTTTTTCGGATTGTAATTACAATATATGTTGAAATCGATACTGTAGAGACGCGATTCATATTCTGTTTCTTTTGTTTGGGAAGGAGGCTCCGGCGAGAGAGATTGTTGTTGATCTCTTGCCATTTTTTTCAGGTTATGTTGATTTTCTTATGTGGGTTACTTGATGACGATGGGTACCTATTCATCTGAGATGGATCTTTTGGGTTTGTTTTTTGATTTTGATGAGGTATGACCCTAATTTGTCCCTGATTGCTACTTCTGGAATCTGACATTATCTTTGGGATGCAAATCTGTCATAGAAGTCCGAAATGGATTAACATCTTAGACTTGATTGTTATCTAACTTGAGGTAATTTTTACTTATAGAAACACGACATGAACATCCATACAGGTTAATCCAGGCTTGTGATCTTTGCTGCGAACTTATTCCTCTTCTTTTTTTTGTAGACACTCAATAAGAAGTATGGGTGTAATGTACAATTGCTTCTAATGAACTCATTTAACACACATGAAGATACTCAGAAGGTGATAGTAGAAACCTTGACTTTCTACACATAATGCTAACTTCATATGCTCTACTTCTTATATGTTTGTATATTTTGAAATGTAGATTGTGGAAAAATATGTTGGTTCAAATATCAAGATTCATACATTTAATCAGGTTTGCTAAGTTATAAAATCTTGCCTTATTATATCTTTGAGCAAATCCTTTTTCCGGAGTAACAAATGTTGAATTTAGAGTAATACTACTCTACTTGTATCATGCTCTTTTGACAGTTGTACTTCGTTTTGGTTGTTCCTGTTTAGCTTTGGAAAAGTATGGGTCAGTATGAATGTTGTTTGGTATGGGTCAAAACGGGTGATATTTGGTATGGGTCAAAATGGATGGTTTTAGTAATGGGTCAAAACGGGTGATATAGGTTATGAGTAAAAATGGGTGATATTGGTTGTGGGTCAAAATAGTTGATATTTGGTATGGGTCAACTTGGGTGATATTAGTTATGAGTCAAGATGGGTGTTATTGGTTATAACTCAAACGATTAAAATTTTTTATGCGCTAACATGGGTGGTATTGGTTATGTGTCAAAACGGTTGGTGTTAGTTATAAGTCAAAACAATTTATATTTGGTATGCGTCAAAACGGCTGATATTGGTTATGGGTCAAAACAGATGGTATTGGTATGGGTCAAAACGGGTGATAGGTTATGGGTCAATTGGTGATATTTATTGTGGGTCATAATGAGTAATATTGGTTATGGGTCGTAAACGATTGGTACTTGGTATGGGTCAGGTTGAGTGATATTGGTTATGGAGAAAATTGGTGATTTTAGTTATGGCTTAAAACGACTGAATTTTGGTATGGGTCAACACGGGTGGTATTGGTTGTGGGTCAAAATGGGTGGCATTGGTTATGGGTCAAAACAACTAATATTTGGTATCGGTCAAAAAGGGTGGTATTGGTATAGGTTAAAATGGGTGATTAAGTTATGGGTCAACTTGGTGATATTGGATGTGGGTCAAAATGGGTGATATTGGTTCTGGGTCGAAACAGTTGATATTAGATATGGGTTAGCTTGGGTGATATTGGTTATGGGTCAAACGGTTGATATTTGGTATTGGCCATGTTGGGTGATATTATTTATGGGTCAAAATAGGTGATATCGGTTATGGCTCGACACTATTGAAACTTTGTATGGGTCAACACGGGTGGTATTGGTTGTGGGTCAAAAAGGGTGGTATTGGAAATGGGTCAAAACGGTTGGTATTTGATATGGGTCAAAACGGGTTGTTAATAGGTTACGGGTCAAAACAGGTCAAAACAGGTCAAAATGAGTGATAATGGTTATGGGTCGTAACTGTTAATATTGAGTATAAGTCAGCTTGGGTGATATTGGTTATGGGTCAAATGGGTGATATTAGCTATGGCTCACACTGATTGATATTTGTTTTGGGTCAAAATGAGTGGTATTTGTTATGGATCAAACGGATGTTATTAGTTATGGTTCGAAGCAGTTTTATTTGGTATGGGTGAACATGTTTTTATACAGCTTATGTTTCAAATTATTAAGGAAGACCCGCAGCAACGCGCTGGCACCACTGCTAGTTAGTTATAAAGTACATGATTTTATCATCAATATATTCTGTAATTGTCTTTTTATGTTGGTTAGCATGAAATAATTTAAAAAGAAAAAAAAGTTAGGGGTTGATCAAGGATAATAAAAAACTGATTTTGGTAGAACCATTTCAGGTTAGGAACCGGTTTGAGTTAATTGAGTTAATTTCAATTTTACTCTTTAAGGTTTGACTAAAGTTTTAAAATGTAACATCCAAAAATTCAATATTAATTTATTTAATTAGGATTAGTGTTCAGTCGCACGCCATACGTGCGAATGGGGCTCAGCCGCACGAATGAGGGGCGAATGGGCTCAGTCGCACGATTGAATCGTGCGAATGAGTCCAGTCGTGCGACTGAGTATGGCGGCTAAAATAGGCATGTAGAATAAGTAGGGCGGTTAAGGGTGTTCAAAAGCAGATTTTATCTGCAGTAATCTCATCCCCTTATTCCTTTCGAACCCAAACACCCTGTTCTTGCCAAATCGACTAAGCTAACTCCGTTTCGGTAAGTTTCGCTTGGTACGGATCGATTCTTGAATATGTTAAGCTGTGTATGTGGTTGAAATTGATCCAAAAACATGTTTTAAATCTAGGCTTTTGTTCAATCTTTCTGTTAAACTGAAAAGTGAAGGTTCGGATCCTAGTTTTTGGGAAGTTTGATGAAATAAGGACCCGAAACGGTTGTAAATGAAGTGTATATGTTCTGTTGTGAATATGGTATAATCCAAATGGTTAAAACTTGAGTTTTTGGATCAAATATGTCAAGAACACAGCTGCTGATCCGTTTCAGGCGAATGAGCCCAGTCACATGACCCATTCGTGCGACTGAGTCAATCGCATTGTTCAATCGTGCGACTGAAGTTCAGTCGCATGAACCAATCGCACGAATGGAGGTCATTCGCACAAACCCTGTTATAGCTCATTCGCACCTCTGTCGTATGGTCCATTCGTACGACTAAGCTCAGTCGCATGTTCAGTCGTACGAATGAGTCCAGTCGTATAACCTTAGTCGTGGGAAGTGATCAGCTAGTGGTGATTTGACTAAGTTAGGGTTGTTGTTTTAGATTTACTTTGAGAAGGAGAAGTTTTAGCTGCCCTAGTGTATTTGGATTGATAACCACTTGCTGAAAACATTAAGGTGAGTTCTAATTGCCCTTTTTATGTGTTAATGTCGTTTGATAAATGTTATTTGACAAAATCGGGCACTGGCATGCATATAAATAAATAGAAAATGTGAATAAGAGTTGAAAGTGGTAAATTGTGGTGAATGGCGAGGTGGAGGTTTGACCCACCAACTATAGACGGAGGTTTGACCCGTCAACGCCAACTATAGACGGAGGTTTGACCCGTCAACGCGCGAGGTGGAGGTTTGACCAACCAAATTAAAATCGATAAAAAGATGTCCATAAATACCTTGTGGGTATTTGATATGCATATCAACACTGAGACGAATAAATGGACTGATGAATGTTTATGAATAATTCGGTGTTGTAACAGTTGATGAATTGTTATTATTGAAATGTGGTGTATGTTAGAACTCACCAGTTTATCCGATTTTGTGTTTGTTTTCTTATGCATGCCAGGTATTAATAGAAGTGTTCGTGGAGGCGCCCCACCAAGTTAAATTCCGGTTATGGTGTATGATACTGGCTAAATATTGGGTTTTGGGAAAGATGTATATGAAGTTTGACAAAGTTTTGAGATGTCAGTTGAAGTGTTGTAATGATTGTTAATGATGTAAAAAGTTTTTAATATATAAAAATTTTCGCTGCGTTTGTAGTCTCTGAATTATTATTATAACCCAACTAGTAGCACCCTCCTTATTATATTATATTGTTATGAGATTGAGAATGTTACAAGTTGGTATCAGAGCCTTAGTTAAAGAGATTTGAACAATTGATTGTTTCAAACTTTAACTGAATATATGGGAAGTGCCAGTATCTACAACCGGAAGTGGGGTGAAGTATTGTGTGGATGAGTACTTAATTATTAGTGATAATTCAGTCAATTGTTGAATGAAAGTAATTGTTTAAATTGAAGATTAGTATTATGTGTATGCATGATTTTGTGGTTTAGATAGGGTTAGAAATAAACTGTGAAAGGATAATGAGAAGAGGCAAGATGATGTGAATAAGTAAATAATTGATAACACCTCGCCAATGTTATGAGCAATTTACATTATATGCAGCATCCTGGTATCACTCATTATTTGATAATGGTTTATTTCTTGTCATAGATGGAGGAAACTGATAATACGAACCCTAGACCTGAAGCTAGGATCTCGGGTGATGAACTTAAGGCGGCTATAGGTGATGAAGTCGCCCGAGTGTTGCGTACTACTTTACCTGAAATGTTAAGTGACCTTAGGAAAGGTGGTGAATCGTCATCCCAACCAACTCCTCCACCTGTTGTTGTTGAGCCGGTAGTGGAGAAACCAGTGTCATATAAACATTTTAAAGAATGTGACCCGCCTAAGTTTGAAGGCCAGAAGGATGTAGTATTAACTTATAAGTGGTTACGAGAGATGGAAGCAGCGTTTAAACTTAGTAGATGCAAGGAAGACAAGAAAGTGGGCTTTGCAGTGCATTCTTTTCAAGCAGAAGCGTTGTATTGGTGGGATACAGTAGAACAGGCCATGGGTGAGGCCGCTGTGAACCAGATGATGTGGGAAACTTTTAAAGCATTGGTGATAGAAAAGTTCTGTCCGAAAGGCGAGATGGACAGAATTGAGATCAAGTTTTTGCGGTTTCAGGAAGGCAGTTTAAGTCATAAAGAGTATACTTCTAGATTTGAAGAAATGGCTCGCTTGGTACCTCATTTAGTAATGCCTGAGGCGAAAAGGATTACTAGATATATCCAGGGACTACCCCCTAAGGTTAGAATGCTAGTAAAGTCTAATTCTCCTTCTACATACCAAGCCACGATAAATTTGGCTGCGGACATGTATGAGGAAGTTGCTGAGTCCGAGAAACCTGTGGTGAAAGAAGAAGTGGTTAGTCGTCAGGAAACTTCACTGAGTTCTAGGCCTATGTATGGACAGAGTGGGCCGCAGAAGGGAAAGTTTAATGCTAGGGGCTTTGTAGGTCCCCCTCCTCGGTGTAATAGATGTGGGAAGTTTCATAGAGGGGAATGTAGATTGAATCACCCGGCATGTCGTAAATGCGGGAAGCCTGGACATTTCGTTTCCAGATATCCAGAACTTCGGTGTTATGAATGCGGGGAGACGGGACATATGAAATCTGAATGTCCAAAGTTTAGACCTGGACCGGTCCCTATTCGTGCAGTGGGAGGACCGAGTAAAGTCAGTGCGAGTGGTAGTAGCGGTACTGCGGGGAGAGCATTTACAATAACTACGGAGGAGGATAAGGCATTACCAGATGTCGTGTCGGGTACGTTTCTTGTTGATGATGTATGTAACATCTCGTATTTTACGACGCGATAATAATAATAATAATAATAATAATAATAATAATAATAATAATAATAATAATAATAATAATAATAATAATAATAATAATAATAATAATAATAATAATAATAATAATAATGTTAATGATAATAATAATCTTAATAATAATAATAATATTAATAATAATAATAATAATAATAATAATAATAATAATAATAATAATAATAATAATAATAATAATAATAATAAAAGTCCAGGGGACAGTTTTGTAATTTATCAAACTTCAAAAAGAAGTTTATAGCATGAAATAATAAATTGTAAACCGCAGGGACCAGTTCTGTAAATTTTCAAAACCCAACGGCTTTCTCTCTCTTCCTTCCCGATTTTCCGGCGAGCTCCGGCACCGAATTTTGGAGAGCTCCGGCGAAGCCTAAATCGACCAAAACACTCGATTTCGAACCCCACATCTTGACCGAGTCAATCCTTGGATCCAATTCGAACTGGAATCCAATCTATAAACGCGTTTGAATCAGTCAACAACGGCTATAAATCCCACTTTTATCTCGGATCCGAATCCAGCTCATGAATACACTCACACAACAATTATAAACAAATTAAATACACCTAAACAATCCTATATAAATACCCAATCGAACTCAGTTACCAATTGCACCAAAAACCAACACAAACAACCTATCGATCATCATCTTCATCACGACCTGCAACTTAGTCAAGATCCCTGTTCTAAGCATTATTTAACCGAATTGACAAAGGTCTTTTCATCAATACCCTTGTTCGAAGCTACCCACGCAGTTAATTTGATTTTCAGTGAGGTTTGATCATCATTTGATTTCAAAACAACCGCGACCTGTTCTACGTAGTGTTCACCTTCAATTCGAGTTCATATCAGGTAATTCGACACATCTCCATACTCGATTTCATTAGGGGATTAAAAGCCCTAACATTCCATTCCTTAACATCAATCATTCGGGGGTCAATTTGGCCTCAATCCTTAACATCAATTATTTTTATAAAAATGGACACTATATCATGTTTAATTATGAAATAACCATGAAAATTATAGAAATTATACATCTTATAATTTCACAATTATTTACAAACGTAATTATAGGTCATTTCGTATAAAATATACTTTAACAATTATTAATAAAATATTATCGGATAATACGTTATCGTAATGATATTTAATACAAAGAATATATACAAAATATATTTAAACATTATCAGATATTAAACCCAATTTTATTACTTGTCAAAAACCCCAAATTCCATCTAAAACCCTAGTTCGCGTTAAAACGTTAATCTTATTATTAAACTTAAATTTGTAAAATGTATATTTAGGTACATTGTGAAGGACTACGTCGAAACGACGCTTAATATTATTTCTTTTTAATCATCCAATATATACTTATTTGATAAATTGAGTATTTCTATACCCATTTTATCATTTTCACACTTTTGGGTGAAACATGTTACCTTATAAACGTTGCACTTGTAAACACGTTTGATTCTTGTAAACTTATGGCAATTTACTTGTGTGTTGTGATTAGTTGAATCTTGTAGCTACCATGTAATGTCGAATACATGTACAATCATTAACTATTGCTAGCATGGCGACGTCATAGATCTATGGGCCTGACAAGCCTGCTTGGTTGATCCAAGTACACTTAGCTAATCGTATATACTTATAACTTGGTTGATCCAAGTACACGTTTGAAACTTGTAAAACTTTGTCAAGGTTTGATTGTGCATTCTGTCTTACATCCCTAGTTACTTTATTCTCTAACTTACACATGAATTGCCATCTTTTTATATACTTATGTATTCAAAACTATAGAATACTCACCAACATTTTTATGTTGACCTTTTATTTTTAACATGTTTCAGGCAATAGCGTTATGTGGCTGTGAACAATCGTAACTCTCACACTTCGACGATTCCGCCGTCAAGGTTGGGTTGTGACAGATTGGTATCAGAGCCCATAACTATAGGGATTTAGGTTATTAGAAATGGTGACCTAGACTATAGTTGCATGAACCTCATAGAAAGATCTTTATACTTTTGTGCTTACATATTGTTTGAATGCTACATAATGCTATGCCTTTTGTGCAAATTGATGCCTTAGCATAGGATTGCCTTATGTATGCTTAAAACTTAGTTACTTGACTCCCTAAATTTAACTTTGACTCTTTGACTCTCCCCGATAAATGAACTTCCTAAACTTATTCTCAACGACATGTGGAGACTACACTTATCATCTTGGGATCAATTCCTTAGACTCTATGTCTAATTTATGAAAATCTCGTCAAAGTCTGTGCCCCACCACTGAATACATGCAATACTGGAAGAGTAAGATGCCTGTATCTCGAGGTGTTCTGTCTAGGCAAGGTATTTGTATAAATCCAAATCAGTCGATGGATCTGTCTACCTTACCTGGGAACCCTTGGGATGAGTATCTGCTTATAGGTACGCATGTTTTCAACAAAGTTATGGTTGACATAATACTTTGATTAGTCAACGTACTTGCTTTGATTTACGAATCAAACGATTACACTCGGAACATCTCATTGTTATTATGCCAAATTCCCGATTGTTGTTTTCATGTGGTATAACTTCTATTATCCAGTTCTCATAATATATCTTAATGATATTCCAGAATGTCTTCTCGTCAAATCTGTTCACGGTCTAGAAACTCTGGCTGTAAGATTTCTACTCTTGTAGCCCGGGAAGTTGCTGCAGTCATATCAACTCTCCTAACTCATCTGAATCAAGGTTTTGATTTCATAAACCAAAGAAATTTGTGTGGCACATAAGCACCTGTATTCTGGATTTCCTGGCAAAAGGCCTTTGGGCTAAGGCAAGCATATCGTATAAATCTCATTGCGAGACCAGTTATGCTTACCTGGGGATTTCTGGGATGAGTGATAAACTATGGTCGACACACAAGTCTCTAAGGCAAATGGGTCAAATTACCTTGACGTGTCAACGATTCCAAATGGTAATGCGTTACCAAATGGAACCATCCTTTTTGTATTTTAAAAATCCTTAAATCCTTGAACTGGTTTATCACCAAAGTTTAAATATCTTCTCATTCTTAACCTACATAATGTTCCTGTTAATATTGAACTCATCCTACATTTCAACTCTTAACCTCAACGTGTAACGTGTAACGGTATTGAACTCAGCGTTTCATGTAACTATTTCTATACATTGACCAACGTAAACATGGATCTTAATATACCAAAAGATATTGGGAATCTAAACCATATGGTCTTTAAAACTTTAAACCGTTACTTATGGTTCTCAAATCTTCTTAAGGATGTGTCCCACAAATAAGAACATGCAATGCTGTAGGTGGAATTCCTACATCTCGGAATACTTTGCTAATTGAATGTTAACTTTGTTAATTTAAATATTATAAGTGGTCACTCACCTCAATGATCGAATAAACTAATTATAACTATGTTACCACTTAAAAATACGCGTGTCTTCAATTAAACTATGGTTGAGCTCATATCCTGAGAAGTCCATGTATTTCCTTTCGATTGAATGTTCACATCTCATTGTGGTGTTGAATAATTATTGTCCTTGATTTCGTCTTCCCGATTTAAACCACCTAGATTTGAACACCACAACAAATTCTGTTATCTCGAACTTTGATCTTAAGCTTGTAATCATGATTTTCCCTTTTGTTACATTGTTGTAACTTGAAATTTCTTGAATTTCTAAGTTGATATTCTGTTCTTTTCGATGTTTTGTCAAACTTCGTACCGTTTGCACCGTGGAGGATGCAAGAGTTTGTAAGTCAACCTATGACTACGAACACTCGTATCTCCTAAATGACTCTTAACTCATCAAAATAGGGGTGATTCCCTTACTTTAGTGATGGTTCTTCGTTTGTTTCGATAAATGGTTTCCAATTGTGTGTTCTTATGAAATTTTATCCTCTGGATCAAGGTGATTTCCTTATCATGAGGATTGAATTCAATTATTTTCATTAGAACTTGCATTTCATAAACGACATGATCTCACCAAAATAGGATTGAAACCCGTACTTTAGTGACAAATATCAAACCTCGATTGTTTTCTTGTGATAATGAAGCCCAAGGCGTGAATTCCATACCTTGATGATAATTTCATTTTCATGGATGGCATTTTCTCAAATGGAACGACCTCATCAAAGTAGGAGTGAGTTCTGGATTTTGATGAAGAAGTTCATCCTGTTATATTTTGTTTTTGTAAAACTTCATCGTTAAGATAGGAGTGATTTTCCTTAACTTAATGGTGAGTTACCTCGTTTTATTTCTGTGGATCCTCAACAATGAGTTGGGATCGAACTTTTTGATTGGTAAGTTAGTGGTCATACCTTGGGAGTACACCATCAAGTTAGGGGTGAAAACCATACCTTAATGACTATTCTCATTCCTTGATCTTCAACTTACCATGGTTGTAATCAAGTGACGAGAAGCATGTAGTAACTTGAAGGGTGAATCAATGTTGGTGATTCGACCTATCAAGCCAAAGTATGATCTCTGAACTTGAAAGAAGACCTGATCGCTTTAAGTTGATTTTGATTCCAAGCTTGGAACATGTAAATTCTTAAATCGATTTCTTTCCCTTTATCTTCAAGTTTTGACTCGATCTAGCTACGTCGAACCATTTATTCCTTACTTATCAACTTTCATTTTAAGATATCATCAAACCCATAAGTATAGTCTTCCTAAACAATCTTTTGTCAAATAGAGATATTATCAAATACCTAACTTATTGTTTGATGATTTACGTATACAAATCTGCATTTGAAAATTTGTTACCTTGCAAAACATGGTTACAAATACCTTTCTTATTGTTTGTATCACTTCTTGAATCGATTTTGAATCCTTAACCTTGGAATATTTATCTTGAATTCGAACAACAAGACTCGTTATTATCCTCATTACAATATGGATATAATGATTCATAAAATTTCGTAATCTGTAGTCATGGGTTTGGCATCAAAGAAAAGACATAACTTGGCATGTGTCCAAGTGTCTTATCTTTACATATGACAAAATCTAATCTCCGTGTTCCCGAGAATCTTCTGTTTAACTTTTCATTCACTAAATGATTCTTATTTTAAATGGCATGATGATTGGCTAATTTCATATTGACACATGTGGGATAACGGGTCGAGAAATTGACTTGTATCTGTTTCAAATATTCGTATACCATGGTATGGCGTTAAAACATCGATCGTTATTTTGAACGATTGATTCATTCTCTGTTTTTAATAATATTCTTAACCATCGTTGTGAACTTATTTCAAGATCTTCGCATAGTGTATTATTCTTAGACCGATGGTTGGTCAAAGGAGAAATACATATTTACAAGATATGCGTTAAGGTCGTTTCATATGGTGACATTTGGGATTCTTAAAATTCCGACGGTTAACATTTCTTATCATTGTTGGTCTTTTATTGATTTCTAGACATCACCTTACCATGAAATTATATTCTGTAAGTTGTGATTTATAAGTCTAATATACGATGGTAACTCGGCATCGCTTTCCAACATTTCATCTCAAAACGTCTCACATTTCACTGATAGGGTTCAAATTGGCATGCATTATGCCAAGAATCTTGTAAGATTCCATCAAGTGAAGCGTTTCATCTGTAATTAAACGTCAATCACTGTTAGTTTGAACACTTAACTTTCATTTTAACTCTTTTGCTCATTTAAGTTCATTCTAAATTTCAAAACGATATTCTTTAAAGTAGGGGAGATGGTAACATCTTGTATTAACGTTCATTCTTAATCAACGTGAAAGCTTATAATGTTAACTAGAAGCCACATACTTTAGGCTCTCTTTTTACCTCTAATGGCTCTGCCATTGCACATAAAGTCAACACTAAAGCGGCCAGCTTAATCGATGATGAATTTTGTTCTTTTGATACCTTATCAAAACCCGAAAGTTCTTCAAAGTGTACCTCAGAAAATGAAAACACAAACTGCATCAAGAAAGAAAAAGAGAATCACTATGACCTATCTGTGGCTTCATGTTCACCTTCTGATTCACTTGAGAACGTGAGGATAAAATGAAATCCAAGCGTCCTCATCTTGTCGTCTCAGCCTCCTCGTAAACAAATTTCGGGACGAAATTTCCTAAAGTAGGGGAGACTGTAACATCTCGTATTTTACGACGTGATGATAATAATAATAATAATAATAATAATGTTAATGATAATAATAATCTTAATAATAATAATAATATTAATAATATTAATAATAATAATAATAATAATAATAATAATAATAATAATAATAAAAGTCCAGGGGACAGTTTTGTAATTTATCAAACTTCAAAAAGAAGTTTATAGCATGAAATAATAAATTGGAAACCGCAGGAACCAGTTCTGTAAATTTTCAAAACCCAACGGCTTTCTCTCTCTTCCTTCCCGATTTTCCGGCGAGCTCCGGCACCGAATTTCGGCGAGCTTCGGCGAAGCCTAAATCGACCAAAACACTCGATTTCGAACCCCTCATCTTGACCGAGTCAATCCTTGGATCCAATTCGAACTGGAATCCAATCTATAAACGCGTTTGAATCGGTCAACAACGGCTATAAATCCCACTTTTATCTCGGATCCGAATCCAGCTCATGAATACACTCACACAACAATTATAAACAAATTAAATACACCTAAACAATCCTATATAAATACCCAATCGAACTCAGTTACCAATTGCACCAAAAACCAACACAAACAACCCATCGATCATCATCTTCATCACGACCTGCAACTTAGTCAAGATCCCTATTCTAAGCATTATTTAACCGAATTGACAAAGGTCTTTTCATCAATACCCTTGTTCGAAGCTACCCACGCAGTTAATTTGATTTTCAGTGAGGTTTGATCATCATTTGATTTCAAAACAACCGCGACCTGTTCTACGTAGTGTTCACCTTCAATTCGAGTTCATATCAGGTAATTCGACACATCTCCATACTCGATTTCATTAGGGATTAAAAGCCCTAACATTCCATTCCTTAACATCAATCATTCGGGGGTCAATTTGGCCTCAATCCGATCTAGGGTTCTTGGGAGTTTGGGGGATTTTTCAAATGGTGTTTTTATAAATTAAAAGCAGAGTTCTGTCGCGGCTGAGGCCCTTGGTTCACTGGTTTGGTGCGTGTGATTGTAAACAGGAGGTCCCGGGTTCGACCCCGGGCACCCCCTTATATTTTTAAAATGCCTTTTTAAACCTCTAAAAATCTCAGAAAAATTCTTTAAATTATAAAAATAAATTTTATAAACTCTCCTTATTTTAAATGTTACAAAATGATTTTCTATAAATTTATTTTGTTTAAAAACCTTAATAATATTTATAAAATATTATTTATAAATATTATAAATAATTATTTTTATAAAAATGGACACTATATCATGTTTAATTATGAAATAATCATGAAAATTATAGAAATTATACATCTTATAATTTCACAATTATTTATAAACGTAATTATAGGTCATTTCGTATAAAATATATTTTAACAATTATTAATAAAATATTATCGGATAATACGTTATCGTAATGATATTTAATACAAAGAATATATACAAAATATATTTAAGCATTATCAGATATTAAACCCAATTTCATTACTTGTCAAAAACCCCAAATTCCATCTAAAACCCTAGTTCGCGTTAAAACGTTAATCTTATTATTAAACTTAAATTTGTAAAATGTATATTTAGGTACATTGTGAAGGACTACGTCGAAACGACGCTTAAGATTATTTCTTTTTAATCATTCAATATATACTTATTTGATCAAGTGAGTATTTCTATACCCATTTTATCATTTTCACACTTTTGGATGAAACATGTTACCTTATAAACGTTGCACTTGTAAACACGTTTGATTCTTGTAAACTTATGGCAATTTACTTGTGTGTTGTGATTAGTTGAATCTTGTAGCTACCATGTAATGTCGAATACATGTACAATCATTAAATATTGCTAGCCTGGCGACGTCATAGATCTATGGGCCTGACAAGCCTGCTTGGTTGATCCAAGTACACTTAGCTAATCGTATATACTTATAACTTGGTTGATCCAAGTACACGTTTGAAACTTGTAAAACTTTATCAAGGTTTGATTGTGCATTCTGTCTTACATCCCTAGTTACTTTGTTCTCTAACTTACAACATGAATGTCATCTTTTTATATACTTATGTATTCGAAACTATAGAATGCTCACCAACATTTTTATGTTGACATTTTATTTTTAACATGTTTCCGGCAATAGCGTTATATGGCTGTGAACAATCGTAACTCTCACACTTCGGCGATTCCGCCGTCAAGGTTGGGGTGTGACAATGTACCAGCTAGAATTTTATTTGATTCGGGGGCTAATAGAAGTTTTAAATCAATAAAATTCCATGCCTTAATAAAAGTTAAACCATCAAAGCTAGATGTTGCCTTTTCAGTAGAAACTGCCTCTGATGAATTTATAGTTGTTAGTGAGGTAATAGATGATTGTTTTGTCGAACTAGAAGGTGTAAAATTTTCTGCTAGATTACATATGATGAAGTTAGGAGGTTTTGATGTAGTATTGGGAATGGACTGGTTATCTACGTTTGAGGCTCAGAAATATGCAAAAGAAAGATGATTGTGTTGTGAGCACCAGATGGTAATTTGGTAACGGTTTTTGGTGATGAACATGATAGTGTGGTGAAGGTCATATCTATGATTAAGGCTGAGAAATTATTGAATAGGGGTTGCGAGTCATTTTTGGCATATGTAGTTGATACTGCTAAGAAGACGAAGAAATTAGAAGATGTTCCAGTGGTTTGTGATTTCCCCGATGTATTTCCTGAGCATATACCGGGTATACCTCCTGATAGAGAAATTGAGTTTAGAATTGACTTAGTACCTGAAGCAAAACCTGTCGCTAAAACCCC
Source organism: Flaveria linearis (assembly GCA_024085815.1). NCBI lineage: Eukaryota > Viridiplantae > Streptophyta > Magnoliopsida > Asterales > Asteraceae > Flaveria > Flaveria linearis. Next base: position 7,111 of record JABSNV010000175.1, on the reverse strand, counting down.
TTATAGACTTGCACCGGCTGAGCTGAAGGAACTTCTAAAGCAATTACAGGAATTATTAGACAAAGGTTTTATTCGACCAAGCACTTCGCCGTGGGGTGCTCCAGTTCTGTTTGTAAAGAAGAAGGACAGTAGTTTGAGGATGTGCATAGATTACAGAGAACTAAACAAGCTGACTGTCAAGAATAAATACCCATTACCTCGTATAGACGATTTGTTTGATCAACTCCAAGGTGCTAATTGGTTCTCAAAGATAGATCTTAGATCCGGGTATCATCAGTTAAAGGTAAAAAAGAAGACATACCAAAAACAGCTTTTCGTACGTGATATGGGCATTATGAATTTTTGGTGATGTCATTCGGATTAACGAATGCTCCTGCTGCATTCATGGATTTGATGAACCGGGTATGTAGGCCGATGCTGGATAAATCGGTAATTGTGTTTATAGATGATATTTGATCTATTCTAAGAACGAAGGAGATCATGCTTGTCACATTCGAGAAGTAGTGGAAACCTTGAGAAAGAATAAGTTTTATGCAAAATTCTCGAAATGTGAATTTTGGTTAAGGGAAGTGCAATTTTTGGGTCATGTGGTAAATGCGGATGGAATATTGGTGGATCCTGCGAAGATTGAGGCCGTGATGAATTGGGAGATTCCTAAAAGTCCTTCAGAAATTCGTAGTTTCTTAGGACTGGCAGGATACTATAGGAGATTCATTCAGGATTTTGCTAAAATTGCTTCTCCATTGATGAAATTAACTCGAAAAGACGTTAAGTATGAATGGAATAAAGAACAGGAAGTGTTGGGTTTGTGAAGGCTTTGGGCTTGGGCCTATGTTTAGTTTTCTTGTTAATTAAATAGTTAACCCTAATTAGTCTCTATATATATCCATGTCATGTATTGTAATCTTTTATACTGAGCAAATAAAGAAAACCCTAGTTGCAGCCCGTGGATGTAGGTCACACCGACCGAACCACGTAAAATCATTGTGTCGTTTATTGTTCTGTTTTCTGCGTGATAATCGTTTGTGCGTGTTCGTATGTTGGTTCCGCTGCGCCGCTTGATTCCTAACAAGTGGTATCAGAGCTTTGGCTCGTTGTACACACGGAAGGCACTAAAGAAACGATCGCAGATTGTTGGTTAATTATCTCGGAGATCTTATTTGAAGCTATCTAGGGTTTCTGCCGCCGCCGCCTCCTAGGGTTCCTCCGCAGCCGCTGCCACAATACAGGGCGTGAACAGTGTTTTCCGGCGTGAACAGTGTTTTCCGGCGTGAACGGTGTTTCCGGCGTGAACAGTGTTTTCCGGCGTGAACAGTGTTTTCCGGCGTGAACAGTGTTTCCCGGCGTGAACAGTGTTTTCCGGCGTGAACAGTGTTTCCGGTGTGAACAGTGTTTTCCGGGCCGTGAACAGTACTGGCAGAATTTTTTTTCTGTTTTTTCGCTGTTGTTCGGTTCTGTTTGCTACTGTTGTTTTGGGGGCTGTTTTTTGAGTGATTTTTGCGATTAGAGTTCCGGCTGGGATCTCTTGGAGTTGCTGGTTTCGCTCAGGTTTTGCAGGTAAAGCGCCGAGTCGAGTGTTTCGGGTTCTAGGGTTTTGGTTGGAAGTACCGGATCTGGTGTGTCTATCCTTTGTTGACTGGTTATCAACTGTTCAGCGTGCCTGCTTCGTTTGTTTTGTCTCCGGTTTGCTACTATGGCTGAAGACGGGAAGACTGTGATCGAAAAGTTCAATGGCACTGATTTTGGTTGGTGGAAAATGCAAATAGAGGCATTATTGTGTCAAAAGGATTTGGATATGGTACTGGAAGAAAAACCTGCAAAAATAGAACAAGCTGATTGGGAATCAAGGGACAAGAAGGCTCGTGCGGTTATTACATTGGCTTTGACGAAGAATGTTGCTTTTAATGTCATTAAGGAAACCACGGCTCGTGGTATGATGACTGCTTTGTCAAATATGTATGAAAAACCGTCTGCAGCGAATAAGGTGTTCTTAATTCGGGAGCTGGTGAACAAAAGGATGAAAGAAGGAAGCTCAGTGATTGCTCACATTAACAATCTAAATTCAATCTTAACAAGACTTGTATCTGTTGGAATTAAGTTTGATGATGAAGTTCAGGCTCTACTACTGTTGTCGTCTCTGCCTGATAGTTGGTCTGGAACTGTGACTGCAATTTCAAGTTCTGTGGGGACTAAGGGTTTCACTCTTAATGGTATTTGAGATCTAGTTATGGGTGAAGAAGTCAGACGAAGGAACTCGGGTGAGTTATCTAATAGTGAACTACTAAATGTTGGCAGGGGTCGGGGTAATAACAGGAACAGTGGGAGTCGGGGAAGAAGTTCATCTAAACCTAGGAAGAATGTGAAGTGTTGGAGCTGCAATGAGGTGGGACATGTTAAGAGTCAATGTCCGAATAAGAAAGAATTGAACACTGCTGCTGGGGATGTTTCTGATGATGATGCATTGATACTCAGTGTGGAAAACAGTGTGGACTCTTGGGTCATGGATTCAGGAGCTTCGTTTCACGCCATGGACAACGGGGAAACGATGGTGAATCTAAAATATGGTTATTTGGAAAGGTACGATTAGCCAATGACGAGATACTTGAGGTAACGGGAATGGGTGATATTGATCTGGTTACTTCATTGGGTACTACATGGAACCTAAAGAATGTCAGGGTGATTCCAGGGCTGAAGAAGAAACTGATTTTAGTTGGTCAGCTGGATGAACAGGGACTGGAAGTGAGGTTTGGTAGTGGTAAATAGAGGGTGATCAATGGTAATCTGGTTATTGCTCGTGGTATGAAGCGTGGGTCATTGTATATGGTTGAGGTACCTGCTGAGGGATGTATGACCGTCCCGGTTAAGCACGACAAAATCCGGTTCACTAAATCTGGTGCTAAGAGAGTTCATTTTGCAAACATGAAGTCTGGAGCAGGGATGTTAGGTGAACGAGTTCAGAAGTCTAAACCATTCAGGGGATTCGGTGACAGTGGGAGCATGGGACGTGTTCCGGGTACAGTTACAAAGAACCGTTGGGTTTTAAAGACTATGACTGAAAAATTCTCTCCTGGTTATTGTTTGCTGAATTTGGAGAGTGATGGTCATCCTCGGTGTCTTTGAATCCGGTGGAATGTCCAAACCGGTTAAGATGGAGGATGAGTCGTTGGCAGCACTAGCCAAGACTGAGTTGGAGCTCGGGGGAGCTTCAACTGACCCTTCTGGTACTTGATGATGAGGGGTCGCTGCAACTAGGAGATGTGATAAGTCTTAGCTTGTTCTCAGGGAACTGGAGGCTTGGAAGACTTGTTTAAAGATTACTGAAGTTACTGGACGACTGGGTTGCTTTGTACTTGAATGGCGGGCTAGAATTTATCGCAAAGCCTTCAAGTGGGAGATTGTTGGGTTTGTGAAGGCTTTGGGCTTGGGCCCATGTTTAGTTTTCTTGTTAATTAAATAGTTTAACCCTAATTAGTCTCTATATATATCCATGTCATGTATTGTAATCTTTTGTACTGAGCAAATAAAGAAAACCCTAGTTGCAGCCCGTGGACGTAGGTCACACCGACCGAACCACGTTAAATCATTGTGTCGTTTATTGTTCTGTTTTCTGCGTGATAATCGTTTGTGCGTGTTCGTGTGTTGGTTCTGCTGCGCACTTGATTCCTAACAGGAAGTTGCTTTTCAGGAACTGAAGAACCGATTAACACAAGCTCCAGTATTGGCCATACCAGAAGGTGTAGATGATTTAGTGATATATTCTGATGCATCATATCAGGGATTGGGGTGTGTTTTGATGCAACGTGGGAGAGTTATTGCTTATGCTTCTAGACAGTTGAAGACCCATGAAGTTAATTACCCAACCCACGATTTAGAACTAGCAGCTGTAGTTTTTGCTCACTTATATGGAGTGAGGTGTACCATCTTTACTGATCATAAGAGCCTGAAGTACTTCTTTGAGCAAAAAGATTTGAATATGAGACAAAGGCGATGGTTGGAATTAATCAAAGATTATGATTGTGAAATTTTGTATCACCCCGGGAAAGCAAATGTGGTTGTTGATGCATTGAGCAGAAAGGAGAAGTACGAACCGATTAAGGTTAAGGCGTATAAACTTGTGATTACTCCTGATTTATGTAACAGCTGAAAGAAGCCCAATTAGAAGCATTAAAAGAAGAAAACATTAAGAGAGAAAGAATAGTTGGTCAAGAAAAATATTTAGAAGAAAATAGTCATGGTGTTAAAATCAGATTTGGTCGAATGTGGGTTCCGTTGGCTTTACGCGATAGGGTACTAGATGAAGCTCACAAATCTAGGTATTCCATTCACCAAGGCATGACTAAAATGTATCAAGATTTAAAGCATGATTATTGGTGGCCAGGGATGAAATTTAATGTGATGCAGTATGTAAATAGATGTTTGACTTGCGCCTAAGTGAAAGCTGATGTTCAGAAACCTTATGGATTATTGCAGCCATTAGCCATTTCAGTTTGGAAGTAGGACGATCTGACTATGGATTTATAACGAAGTTGGCCCCGTACACCAAAAGGTTATGATACTATTTGGGTAGTGGTAGATCAGCTAACCAAGAGTGCTTTATTTCTACCAATACGAGAAACTTATTCAGTGGAAAAGTTAGCTGATATCTTTACTAAAGAAATAGTTAGATTGCATGGAGTTCCAAAAAGTATCACGTCTGATAGAGATGCCAGATTTACCTCCGGGTATTGGAGAAAATTTCACGAAGCCATGGGAACTAAACTTTACTTTAGTACAGCCTATCATCCCCAGACAGATGGTCAAAGTGAAAGAACTATTCAGACATTGGAGGATATGCTACGTGCATGTAGTATAGATTTTGGAGGTAGCTGGGATAGTCATCTTCCTTTAGCTGAATTCGCATACAACAACAGTTATCAAGCTACTCTTCAAATGTCTCCGTTTGAGATGTTGTATGGAAGAAAGTGCAGAACTCCACTTTATTGGGGAGATATAGGGCAACGTGAATTGGGGAATAGTGAAATAGTTAAGGAAACAATGTCAAAATTTGAAGTAGTTAAGAATCGTATTAGAGAGGCGAAAAGCAGGCAGAAGTCATATGCAAACCGTAGAAGGAAACCATTAGAATTTAAAGTTGGGGATTTGTTTTGTTGAAAGTTTCTTCATGGAAGGGCATTATTCGATTTAGAAAGAGGGGCAAGCTAAGTCCACGTTTATTGGACCATTTCGAATAATGGAAAAAGTAGGATATGTAGCATATAAATTGGACTTGCCAGAAGAATTAAGTGTTATTCATCCAACCTTCCACGTCTCCCAGTTACGAAAGTGCCTAGCTAATGAAACTCAATATGTACCATTAGATGATATTGAGGTTGATGAGAAACTCAATTACACTGAACAACCCGTGGCCATTATAGATCGTAAGGAGAAGAAACTTAGAAATAAGAGCATTAACTTAGTCCGGGTGCAGTGGGCACATCGCCAGGGATCTGAATCAACCTGGGGAACCAGAAGAAGAGATGAGACGGAACTACCCTCAGTGGTTTTAGCCAGGTTTCGAGGACGAAACCCTAAATAAGGTGGGTAGACTTGTAACATCCAAAAGTTCAATATTAATTTATTTAATTAGGATTAGTGTTCAGTCGCACGCCATACGTGCAAATGGGGCTCAGCCGCACGAATGAGGGGCAATGGGCTCAGTCGTACGATTGAATCGTGCGAATGAGTCCAGTCATGCGACTGAGTAGGGCGGCTAAAATAGGCATGTAGGATAAGTAGGGCGGTTAAGGGTGTTCAAAAGCAGATTTTATCTCTAGTAATCTCATCCCCTTGTTCCTTTCGAACCCAAACACCCTGTTCTTGCCAAATCGACTAAGCTAACTCCGTTTCGGTAAGTTTCGCTTGGTACGGATCGATTCTTGAATATGTTAAGCTGTGTATGTGGTTGAAATTGATCCAAAAACATGTTTTAAATCTAGGCTTTTGTTCAATCTTTCTGTTAAACTGAAAAGTGAAGGTTCGGATCCTAGTTTTGGGAAGTTTGATGAAATAAGGACCCGAAACGGTTGTAAATGAAGTGTATATGTTCTGTTGTGAATATGGTATAATCCAAATGGTTAAAACTTGAGTTTTTGGATCAAATATGCAAGAACACAGCTGCTGATCGTTTCAGGCGAATGAGCCCAGACACATGACCCATTCGTGCGACTGAGTCAATCGCATTGTTCAATAGTGTGACTGAAGTTCAGTCGCATGAACCAATCGCACGAATGGAGGTCATTCGCACAAACCCTGTTATAGCTCATTTGCACCTCTGTCGTATGGTCCATTCGTACGACTAAGCTCAGTCGCATGTTCAGTACGTACGAATGAGTCCAGTCGTATAACCTTAGTCGTGGGAAGTGATCAGCTAGTGGTGATTTGACTAAGTTAAGGTTGTTGTTTTAGATTTGCTTTGAGAAGGAGAAGTTTTAGCTGCCTAGTGTATTTGGATTGATAACCACTTGCTGAAAACATTAAGGTGAGTTCTAATTGCCTTTTTTATGTGTTAATGCCGTTTCTGATTAAATGTTGTTTGACAAAATCGGGCACTCGCATGCATATAAATAAATAGAAAATGTGAATAAGAGTTGAAAGTGGTAAATTGTGGTGAATGGCGAGGTGGAGGTTTGACCTACCAACTATAGACGGAGGTTTGACCCGTCAACGCCAACTATAGATGGAGGTTTGACCCGTCAACGCGCGAGGTGGATGTTTGACCCACCAAATTATAGACGGAGGTTTGACACGTCAACGCGTGAGGTGGAGGTTTGACCCACCAAATTAAAATCGATAAAAAAGATGTCCATAAATACCTTGTGGGTATTTGATATGCATATCAATACTGAGACGAATCAAAGACTGATGAATGTTTATGAATTCATTCGGTGTTGTAACAGTTGATGAAATTGTTATTATTGAAATGTGGTGTACGTTAGAATCACCAGTTTATCTGATTTTGTGTTGTTTTCTTATGCATGCGGGTATTAATAGAAGTGTTCGTGGAGGCGCCCCACCGAGTTAAATTCCGGTTATGGTGTATGATACTGGCTAAATGTTGGGTTTTGGAAAGATG